>JAQQSW010003425.1:0-14695 GCA_028646575.1 Pseudocheirus occidentalis | reverse complement strand
GTTCAGGGGAGTGTCTCAGCCAATAGCATTCTTTCAAGTCACAGGGGAATTCACACCTTATCACCAATGGACAGAGTTCTATACTTAACACTAGGTTACTAGGATCTACTTAACATCTGATCAAACAAATTAATTACCATTACAACTTGGTTCCCTGCATTTTCTAGGTTTTTCTGGAGTAATTGGTGGCCAAACTAAGCTATTCTTTGTTCTTCTATTCCACTATTTTGGCTGGTCTCCTAGATTTTTTCAGAAACAATGGTAGTATTGATCTGATTATGGTTCTCAGAACAAGAGGGAAAAAATGTGTTTATATGTCTATTTGGGGGTGGGAGTGGAGGTGGGGTAAAAAGAGTTGCCTAAGGATGAATTGGGTGAAGAGTTTGCAATAAGATAGCTAGAATAGATGGATAGATAGGATGTTAAACATGTTCTGGTTGGTCTGTGACCTGTTAGACATAATGATTTATTTGATTTTGTTAATTTTTTAATTAGTCAGGAACTAATAGATTGTATAGTTTGGCCCAAGGGTACAATTTTTAAAGACAGTCCTTTCCCTCAGAGTTATGCAACTCATGGATCTAGAGGGGTGGGCCCAAACCAGATTAAAATGTAATTAGCAACTGTTTAACAAAATAAATAAAAATACAATACAACATGGATAATGTTAATTTGTGGTTATTTACATCAGTATGCCCATAGGACCCAATTTCTGTTTGATTTTGTCACATCTGCTTTAGGTTATAATCCTGGGGATCTAGAGGGTGTCCTGGCAGGGCAGATGATAAGAATGAATATTAATAGGGTGGACCAGTATCATTGACTAAAATGCAATGAAGTAGAAATGATAAATTTGATAAAAAAAAATCCATTACTACTTTGTACTTCTTCTGGAAGTCATTATGACACTCCTATTGGAAAATGGCTATATAGTTGTAACAACACAGTAGCATAATTCATTAACTATCATCATTTGTTAGTTCATCATGGATAGTATATCATTACAGTTGGTCTAAGATTAAGAAGATAAATCTGTGTGTTCTGAGTTGCACGTACAATCAGTTCTTCATCTTTCCTCAGTCTACAACAAGAGTTCTTGGCTTTTTTTTTTTATGTGTGGTTTTAGCTTTTAGAAAACAAGAGTTGAAAGCTAGCACTTAAAGTCTACTGTTAAAGGAGTATCTTCTCTTTCTTTGCATTTGCTTAATGTCCAGAATATCTGATCTGTATTATTACTTTCTAATTTGATGAGTTTTATATATCAATAAGTAAGGAGTGATTATTATTCAGATTGAATTATTGATGAAATCAAGAGTTTGAATAACTTCATCAGCCTCAATATACATAGTTGGGGATTGGAAACCAGCTTGGTTGGCCTTTCTAAGAAGCCAACTTCCTTATGGAGTTTCTTTCTACTCTCTGATTTTACCATAAATTGTAGATTTTGCTATAAATATTTGACCATAGTTTGCATTATTTTAATGATTTTGGATCATTTGTTACTAAAATTTGGATTTAAGTACAAGATGCTGCTGCCTTTCTTCAACATTCCTGGGGATTGAACATCTTTTTAAGTTGTTATGACAATTTAATAGTTCGTAGTGTCTTAAAACAGAAGCATACTTCGATATTTTCATTTGTAACTTAGGGTTATTCTTACTTTATTTTTTTTGGCTCATTTTATATAGTGCTTCTAGGTTGGCAACATCAGTAGAAAGCATGATAATGCTATAATATAGGTAATATAGGCTTTTATGTTTCTAAAGAGTTTGACATGTATTATGTCCTTTGATAACAAACAACCCTGTGAAACCCCAAGAATGTTTGACATTTATCCATGGGTACGGTGCTAGTAAGTATTAGAAGCTGAATTTGAATTAAATTTCCTTCCAATTCCATGAACAACATACTTTACATTAAATCATGCTAATTATTGACAATTTAATATAGTACAAAGAGCACTAGACTTGAGAAGCAGAAGACTCATGTTCAAGTCATCCCTTGACTACCAAGAGGTTTCATCCCTTGAAAGTCTCAAGTTCATCATGTATAAAATGTGGAAAATAATATTACTGAAATTATAGGTCTAAGGAGAGGAAATGGGCTTTGTAAGATGGCCTATAAATAGATCAGTTATTATTTCCTTCCTTCCTTGTATGTCAGGTTAATTAATTGCTTCGTTATGCTTGATGCACCTTCAACAGCCCTTCCCATACCCTTGCACATTTTCTGGATATTTGTAAAGCACATTTACCACAATGCTTAGCACATAGTAGGTGCCATACAAATGCTCATTCTCTTCCCTTTCCCTGTCCTTTGCTGTTTCTCATTTACTCTGAACTAGGAAACCAGATAGCCACAAATGTTAAGCATAGTATATTAAATAAAAAGTGAAAATAAAGCTCTGAGTGAAGTTATTTACTGGAAAGCTACTCATTCTGGACACCCAAATGTAATTCTCGTTATAACTAAGTGTATCTTAGTTCTTGGTGTTAGAACAGAGGCTTTATTATTACAGCAGAGAAGCCATTTGAGAGACCCAGGAATATAATTGGGTTCAGGTAGCAATGGAAAGAGTTCTGGAGTTGGAATCAGAGAACTTAGGTCCTGACTCTACCATTTACTTTGTGACCTTGAGCAAATCACTTATCCTTTCTGGGCTCAGTTTCCACATCAGTAAAATGAAAGGGTTGTATCATTTACATGTGAGGTCTCTTCTGGCTCTAAATTTAAGATATAAGAGTCAAATTATATGACCTGTTAGGTTATACCAAAAGAGAAACATATTTCCCTGTGATACTAGGTAAAGCTGTCTTAAAGTATTACTAGAATGTTAATTGAATTTAGAATGAGACTTGAGGTCCCCCCTCCTCCCCTCCATCCCTTGGGGAGGAAGAATACCAATTCTCTCAAGCCAATTCGATTCCTTTCTATGCCTAAGTCATAGCAGATGATTGCAGATGCTAGTAAAATCCTGTGCTCTGAAAATAGCATCTCTCCCCAGGATTCTGAGAATCAGCCACTTGCAGGAAGGGCTCTAGAAATCATAAAGATTCACTAATAGCAAGAGGAATGATGAAATATAGCCAAGGGGGAAAAAAACCAAACAAACAACCTAGGTCCTGCTGACGATTGAAATGTGATGAAGATTCTGCTGAAGTAGAGATGTGTGAGGAGCCTGTTCTAGTCAAAAGTAATTGTAAACGTGTGCCAACAAGTGGAAATATTTCTGAAAATTCACTCAACCTGTATCTTCAAGCCATTTTACAGTGGGACGAGAATTATATTTGGGTGTCCAGAATGAGTAGCTTTCCAATAAATAGACTGCAGGCATACAAAAATTGGCCTGTGATGCTCCAAATACTTTTGAGTTGCACAAACCCACTGAAGTATTGCTGAAAGGTGACAGATTTTGCTTATACTTGGAAGTGTATTTGTTTGCCTCTGCCATCAACTATACTTGGTTGGTTTTGGAAATTGAATCAGGCCTGTCTGCGTTCATGGACCAACATTTCAGTGACACATTTTCAGCTCTCTAAATCACTTTTATGGGGCATGAGATTAAAACCAAACACTGTTTAACATTTATGGTGTTCAGCCGCATATGAATATGACCTGTGTAAAATTTACCTTATTTGAGAGTAGATCCAAAGTGACATTGAAGAAATGTACTTGGGGGCTAGCTTTTCCATTTAAAGGGGAAAAAATATGATTAAATAATATAAATAAAAATCCAACTTATTAAATTTCAAGGAATTTCAATATATTTTACCCTTTTATGGCTTTTCTCTTTCTGATCATTTATCTCTGACAGGTTCATCCATTTTTTAGTGAATTTTTGAATTATCCCTTGGGAACAAGTTAGGTTAACGCCTAACTATGGCACAGTGTGAAATGGTAGTGATGCTAGGAGTGGGGAAGTTTTGATAAGTAGAAATGATTTTATTGTTATGTACTTAGATTGTTCCGTTGATAGAATGCTAGATGTTTGGTTAATGAACTGGGCCTAGCTACTCTTACAATATGTTTCAAGAGCTATTGAAAGGCTCCACCCTCTTTTTCACAACCCCTCCAAAGCCTGATGAGAGCACTTCTGCTTGTCTCTTTATGATCTAGTGAGGAATGGAGAATTTTGTTACCCTTTGCCAATCATCCTTGTGGCCACTTTAGTTAAGGGGACTAAAGTACTAATCAGCCAAAATGGTCCACAAAGAAAGCACATGCAGAGATCCACAGGAAGTACCCTTAATCTAGCTTTATTAAATTTCAGGATTTATCTCAAGTACTACTCTGAGGATTTTGCTGCTTCTCTGAGTTCATAATGCCTTCCTTCAAAATTGCATCATATTTATCCGTTAGCATTTGATTACTTATGTACATATCCTTCCCCTTTTGCCATAGAATGTAAGCTTCTGAAGGGAAGAGATTATTTCATTTATGTTTTTATATGCCCAGCACTTAGTAGACTGCTGGTACACAGAAGGTACTTAATAAATGTTTATTGATTGATTACCATCTGGAGTTGATGGTCATCTCCATCCCACAAGGAGCCACCCACTTAGGACTTTAGTATATGAAAGAAGATTTTAAATTAAGAGGAATGCAGCAGTAAAAGTTTTATCTTTCAGTTACCTGTGAAAAATTAATCTGAACATCCTTAGTTGGCATCTCATATTCTAGATGCCTGAATCATTTCACGGTTAAGATGTTAATAGGATTATAATGGAATTGCTTTGGGCAGCTAGTTGGCACAGTGGATAAAATGCCAGGCCCAGAATCAGGAAGGCTCGTCTTTGTGAGTTCAAATCTGACCTCAGACACGTACTAGCTGTGTGACTCTGTTTGCCTCGGGTTTCCTCATATGTAGAATGAGCTGAGGAAGGAAATGGTAAACCACTGCAGAATCTTTGCCTAGAAAACTCCAAATGAGGTCACAAAGAGTCAGACATGACAGAAATGACTGAATAACAATGAACTTACTTGACCTGGAATTATTGACATACTCTCTATATGAGCCCTAGAAAACTAATAATATTGCAGCATAAAAAAATACAGATAGTTTTGAAGGTTGGTTTGATATTGATTTGTGTTTTATTTACGTGTAAGACTTAATATATTTTGATCTAAGTATAAAGAAATTTATCTGAAGATAAATATATCTCTCTATGCAGATCTCTTTCCTTTTAACATCTCTCTTGTTGGGGATAAAAAACAGCAGAATCAGCTCATTGGAACATTTAAGGTGTGAATTTTACTGATGGTAAATGATCAGGTAACTTGGATGTTAGAATGAAGTTTCTAAATTCTACTATTTATCATACAGATGTGATCATATTACTTTCCTGTTGAAACTCCTTGGATGACTCCCTCTCAACATGGAACATAAAGTCAGTCCTTAGTCTAGCATTTAAGGATCTTCCTTGGCACCAACCTTTTGTCTGACTTTATCTTACATGATTGCCCCTTATCAGTCTGTGTTTTAGCCAAACAAATTAATTCATTTGACTTAATTCTTTTAACATGCAAATATCTCTTGGAAAAATAGCAGTCTACTAATTTACTTTCCATGGTAAAAAGAACTTAGATCTAATTGTCATGAAGTTGAGTTATGTATACAAAAATGCTTATATTTAAACAAGTACTTGTTAAATAACTGTGGCCTGATGGACTATATAAACTGAACTTTTCAAAAAGGGAAGTATACACACTGAGATAAAATAGAAGGTTCGAGGAGTATTTATGATGCTTCAGCAAATGCAAAAAAGGGCAGGAATATATAATTTCAGACAAAGTTATGACTAAAATAGATTTAATTAAAAGAGATAAACAGGGTACCTACATTTCAATAAAAGATACCATAGACAATGAAACAATATAAATACTGAAACTTTATACACCAAATACTATGGCATCTAAATTTTTAAAAAGAAGTTAATTGAATTACAGGTAGAGGTAGATAGTAGTAGTGTAAGAGTAGGGGATTTTAATCTTAAAAACAAAACAAAACAAAATAAAAAGTATTGGATTAACTCTGGCTCATGTTTTTAGTTAATATATTTTTTTAAGTGTCCTTTAGTGCTTTTTTAAATGTAGGTGACTTCAGAGAAGCAACTTTCTCCATCACAGCAGGTCACAGCACTGAGATTTAATAAGAGGCCTAGTTGTTGCTAAAGACACATGGAACTGAATCAGCTTGACAGGATCATACAAATAATTTGTGTTAGAAAAAGGATTTGAACCCCTGTCTTTCTGACTTAAAGCCCAGAACTCTGCTAAAGCAAACTTCTCCCAGTGGTTGTCAACCTGTGGGTTATGTTCAATTTCTAACAATGAAAATACATCCTGCATATCAGATAGATTCATAACAGTAGCAAAATTACAGTTATGAAATAGCAAAGAAAATAATTTTATGGTTGGGGAGTGACTGCAATATGAGGAACTGTATTAAAGGATCGCTGAATTAGGAAGGTTGAGAACCACAGTGACCTTTGATGACTAGAAGTTGAGGAGTTAGTTTTAAGCTTAAATAGCACATCACTTTACTCTCCCTGGAGCCAGGTTTCTCCTCATGGCTCTGCTGCCCCCCTAGACTCTCATCATATCTTTAGGCTTCTCTTTCAATCCCTCTTTGTCTGCAAGGCAACAAATTACACATAGATAGAAGCAAGGAATAAATTGAATTAATTTTTTTGTTTGTTTGGGAGTAGGGAGCTTTCATTCCTTTCCACTTCTATGAAACTCAGAGTTATGTCTGATATCCTCTACAGTATATTAACCTTCTCTGTTTGCCTCTGTCTCTGGCTCTGGCTCTCTCTCTCTCTCTGTCTCTCTCTGTCTCTCTCTCTGTCTCTCTCTGTCTCTCTCTCTCTCTCTCTCTCTGTGTGTGTGTGTCTCTCTCTCTCTCTCTCTTTCTCTCTCTCTCTGTCTCACTCCTCCCTCTCTCTCATCCTTCTCTTATTCTTGTTTCTATTATCTTTGTAAGTGCTTCTACCAACTTTTCTCCCTTCTCTGTTTTCGGACCCTAAAGGTTTGCAGGTGTGGGCTAGAAACAGCTTTGACTTACTTTGGGAAGCAGATGGTTTAATTTTCAGTATAAGCAGTTACATCTGGAAATCAGCAAATGCTGAAAAGGATTTCTAGTTTTGTTGTTTGTCTACCAGGAGTGGGGAGCTTGCAGCCTCAAGGCCACAGGTGGCCCCCTAGGTCCTCAAATACAGCCCTTTGACTGAATCCAAACTTCAATGTTGAGGCCCCAGCTTCCCACCCCCCCCTTCCCTGACCTAGACCTGAACAGGTGATGGGGGAAATGTTAATAATGCTGAGTAAACTTATTTTTAACTTTTCCTTTATGTATTTTTAATTTATGGAATAAAACAAGCATTTCCACAATATGGTAAAATAAAAAAGATGATTATACTTAAAACTGTAAATCTATTTTAAAGTCTAATGCATGTGTACTTTTCCTCCCAGGAACCAATTGTTAAACCTTTGCCAGGGTGCTCTCTGAGAGGCCAAAGAAAGAGGGTGAAGTAGAAAAGAAACATGACAGGCCCTTAGGCCCAGTCTGCCCCACTAAACTCTATGGTACAGGCATGTTATTTAGAAAACATGATACTTGATTCTAGGTGTAAATGTGTGTGTATTAATCAATACACTTTTTAAAAATGCCTTCTTTGTGCAAGGTGCTGTGCTAAGCATTGGATGAACTTATATGGAGGAACCCCCCCACACACACTCTGGACATACAAAGAAAGACAAAGTAGAAATTCCAGCCTCAAGGAGCTCAAAATCTAATGAAAGAGGCAACATGAAGATAACTATAAAAATACAAGTCTGTGTTGAGGAGTGCGAGAGGGAAAGTTATTGATTTGCCTTTGTTTTGTTTTTTTTCTTTTTGGAGGGCAGAGCAATTGGGGTTAAGTGACTTGCCCAAAGTCACAGGGTTAAGTGTCTGAGGTCATATTTGAACTCAGGTCCTCCTGACTCTAGGGTCAGTGCTCTATTCAGTGAGCCACCTAGCTACCCCCTTTCCCTTTTATTTAAAAAAAAAAAAACACAAAAAAATTTACCAGGAAGCTAAGGTAAAATATTTTAGATTTAATGAATGAAAATATACTCCAACCATGCATCATAGAATTTAATATTATTTAATACTTTTTGTATACAATCCATATATTACATGACAACTTTTCAGATTTTTGAATCCCCTCAAGTCAGAGAATACAAGAGTAGAGTTTCTAAGAATAATATGAACTCAAGATGCAAAGTGATAGGGGCGGCTAGGTGGTGCAGTGAATAGAGCACCGGCCCTGGAGTCAGGAGTACCTGAGTTCAAATCCGGCCTCAGACACTTAACACAAAAACTAGCCGTATTACCTTGGGCAAGTCACTTAACCCCGACTGCCCTCCAAAAAAGCAAAAAAAAAAAAGATGCGAAGTGATGCATCTTTAGACATGTCCATTGAGGGTACTCTCTTTTCTTATTTTTTTTATTTTTTATTTTTTATTTTTTATTTTTTTGCTTTTTGGAGGGCAGTTGGGGCTTAAGTGACTTGCCCAAGGTCACATGGTACCTAAGGTCACATGGGGGTACTCTCTTTTCTTGATTAAGATAAGGGCTTTGTTTTTCTTTTAATTGATGGAGGTTGGGGAAGTGGGAAAGAAGAAAATATATTCATGGTTTTGAAAAAAATAAAATTAAAAAAAGAAGCAAATGTAGAATAATGCATATTTTCCTATATTAAAGATACAGAAGGAGGAAAACAAACAAATGCTGTGGTCTTTACTGCTGGCATAAATCACATTGATATATGGGGAAGGAATTTTGTTTTGTTTGGCCTTGTTTTCTTATGAACTGCAGAGGAAATTGGATCAACTTGCTCTATAGATAATGGATAGAGTAATGCTCTGAGATGATCTGTTGCTGTTCTGCATCTGGGAAGGTTTTAATGTGGTAAAGACTCAGCTCAATTGATGGCAAAAGGAAAACAAAAGTTATTACAGGCAAACTTCTGTATATCTTATCCTGCTGTTACTTCTGAATCAGACAGAGACAATATTGGCTTGGCAAATAGATTATATTCCTCCCTTAAAAAGTAACAACTTAGAGAGTCCAATTTTATTTTTATGCATTCCCTTTAAAGGTGAAACCCTATTTTGGCAGCAAGAAATGCTTGGGGGAAAAAAAAAACAAACTTTTGTTCAAATGTTTATATAAGTGTGCATATAGCTGTGTAAAGGTACAAAATAGAATATAACAATCCAAAGAAATATGATCTAGCTTGGGACTCCGTTCAGGTGTTTTGTTTGTTTTTTGGCACAATCATAGTTAGCTTCCTTATAATTAATGGCATACCCTAATATGTAAATAAGCTTATATTCCCTATAAGTACAATCAAATATAAGAAGCAGTTAAACAAAATGAGCTCTTAGACTCAGGGTAGAGATGAGGCTGCCTGGCACTATTTCTTCCTTGTCCACGGAAGGCCTTGCACAATTGCCTGATAAATTACGTGTTGTGGTTGGATACACAAGTTGTTGGAGCTACTTGGCCAAATTGGTAATATACACATTGATGAAAGGAGACTGATTACACATATTTATTCTTGGATCCTTGTTAAACAATTCAGAAGGTCCTAGGGAAAGAAGGTTATTGCAATGAGGGACCCTGTGGGAAATGCCTTTTTGTTTCACATCATTTAGTTAAAACTCTTTGCACTTTCTAGGTCTGTAGTTACACTTAGTGACATGAGTTTGACTTTTTCAATAGAAATATTGTCACATTTTGCAAGGAATGTTTGCATGTCCTTAAAAAATGGGAAGGAAGGGAACAGTAATGGAAGAGGCATCCCAGGCTTTTGCTGGGAGGTTGCAATTACATTTAAGATTTAGATTTCAGAACTCTGCAGTACTTCCTGACATTTCCCCCTCCAACACAGATTAACTTTTCAAAGTACATTCTACTCTCTTAAGGCTTTTCTATCCATTAATTGGCAGAGGTTGAGGAGAGAATAATATAACTCTTTTCCAGCTTTATTTGTAGGGCCCCCAGCACAGATAGTTTTTTATCTCTGTACAGATGTCTCACATCCCTTCCTTTCTAGCATTTGTGGGGGGTGTATAAATTCAATATAGCAAAAAAGAAGAGTGAAGATAAATCATCAGGCAATGTCCCTTAAAAATCTCACTGAGACAAGTGGAAATCTTTGCTGGTATTTGAAAGACGCAAACAAGTGAATAAAAGCCATTGAATAGCTCTCTATCCATGATTTCATATTTATATCCTAAGACATGACTCAAGCACAGTGTGTTTTGGTGCCTCATTATTGACCTATCTCCCCCACCCTCTACTCCCTGTGATCCTTGCTGAGGCGGAAAGAACTGAAGAAATACACAACACCAAGGAGATACTTGAAGGCAATATGATGTGATATGATATGATATGATGTGATGTGATATGATATGATATGATATGATATGATATGATATAATATAATATAATATAATATAATATCACCATTTGTTTAGCCATTCTCTAATAATCAGGAATCCCTTAGTTTCCAGAATCAGTGGCTCTAAACACATACATACATACATACACACATATTACATATAGGTCACTTTTTTACTTTGTTTAATCTCGTTAGAATACATGCCTATTCACAATATCAGTGCATCAAAGGATAAACCCAGCTTACTGGCTTTTTAAATATATCTCTAAATCTCTTCTCAGATTGTGGGGATCCATTCAGAGCTCCGCTGATAGTTGCCAAAATTATTTCTTAGTTTCAAAAACGTAGAGCTGGATCTCATGTAAGAGTTATCTCATCCAAACCTTGAATTTTTAAGATGAGGAAACCAAATCCCTAAGAGTGTAAGTGGCATACCAAGGTCACCTAGCTATTTATTACCTCGAATACAACATGCATTCTCCCTTACCGTGCTGCCCACATCAAATTATTAAAGGAATGACTTTTGACATTTAGAAAGGAAGGCAATGATCTTCAATGACTTTATTGATTAATGAGTCATGGCAGAATAACCTTACTTTTTAGATAAGTTATTAAAATATTTACAACAGAATACTGTAGTTATCATGTAATTACAAAATAAGGAACTCTCACACATAAAGAGATCCTAACATACAACAAGGGCCTATGTAACAGTATAGTATAGTACATACAGATAATATGGAATACAGGTGTGATACAGACTCACTAAGGGTACCTTGTTGGTGAGGAATGTGTTCAGTACTGAAAAAAACTCAGTGCTAGCCAGGGCCAGCCAAATATCCAATGTAGAGGGTCAGAGTTGGTAATACTAAAGGCAAGCAAGTTTGGCGGTCTTAGCAGCTATCATACTAATTCAATAGTCCTGACCCTAAATGAGCTTTTCTTTGCCTCTTTTTTTTTTTTTTTTTTTTTTTTTAAGAATCTCCCTAATCATGTCTGGGATGTTAGGCCCCAAACTTTAGGGAATAATCCAGATTCATATGCCCTCTTTCTCCCTCTAGTTCCAGTGCCTCTCCTTTACCCTAGTTTCCACAAGAATAGGGGAAAATCTTTTGTCTCCTTAAGAAAAAGAAAAATAATTTCTTCATTTCCCAATCTCCCAGTGCACTGAAAATGAATGAATTCAATTATGCTACTGGCCAATGTTATCAGCTAACAATTAGGAGAGCATAAGAATTTAAAGTTTAACCAGGAAACACAGGTTTAAAAAATGACCACTTTTGTTTAGCAGCCTATAATGGACAATTACTTGTTTTACTTTTACCTTTTGCCTGACCAAACAAGCGAACTAAGAAAATAAGCTATTAAATGAGAAACAGGCATCTAAATTTCTTTTGAAAATTCTTTTGAAAGAGGAAAGGGGAAACAGAATTCTAACCCTCTCAGAAGATTCATGTAACATCCTTTTTATGTCTTTCCAGTTCACCAGATTCCAGCTGGTACTTTCTAGTTACTCTGGTTCATAATCTCTACCAGTTCACAAAGAGCCTGGTTGGGGGAGATGGGTGACAGTAGAGGATTGCTCTCATTCACCATTAGCTCCACTTCCTTACTTGTTAGACAAGATGGATTTCAATGTTTTGTCTCTCCCTCAGCATCCTCCTTCCCTTTGCATTTGCAATTTTAGAAATTATATGATACATCTTTTTTAGAAAATATATTATATATATGGGAGATCTTCTGTAACTTGTAGTAGGGATTCCTTTAGTGTATTGATAGGACTAAATGATTTAGGAGGTCCCTTAAGACTTTTTTGTCTCTATTATTTTAATTTCTTCTCAATTACATGTAAATATTTTAACATTCATTGTTGAAAGTTTTGAGTTCTATATCTTCCCCTTGAGAAAGCAAGCAGTTTGCTATGGATTTTACATGTGAAGTCATGTAAAACATATTAGCCATGTTGTAAAAAAAACAGACAAAAAGGAGAGAAAGGAAGATAGGTGTAAGTTGGTATATCCTGGTTGTTTTAATTTGCATTTCTCTAATCAATAGTGATTTTTTTTTTTTTGCTTTTTGGAGGGGAGAAGGCAGGGCAGCAGGAGTTAAGTGACTTGCCCAGGGTCACATGGCTAGTAAGTGTTAAGTGTCGGAGACTGGATTTGAACTCAGGTCCTCCTGATTCCAGGGCCAGTGAGTGTTCTATTCACTGCACCACTTAACTGCCCCATCAATAATGATTCAAAGCATTTTTCAAATAACCATAGTTTTTGATTTCTTCTGAAAAGTGCCTATTCATATCATTTCATCATATGTCAATTGGGAAATGACTCCTCTTCTCATAACTCTAACTTAATTCTGTATATATCTTAAGAAATGAAGCAATCATCAGAGAAGCTTGAATTAAAATTTATTCTCAGTTTTCTGCTTTCCTTCTAATCTTGACTGCATTGGTTTTCTGTGTGAAAAATCTTTTTTAATTTTATCAAAATTATTCACTTTATTTCCTCTAAATTCTCTCTTTGCATTACCCCACAGGCAAGTAGGAGGGAGAGGAGTGAAATTTTCTCTAAATTCTCTCTAAATTTTTAAAAATCTTTTTCATAAATTCTCCTTTTATCCATAAATCTGATAGAAAAGATATTCCATGCACTCCAGATTTGACTGTGATATCAGCCTTCATCTCAGTCACGTACCCATTTTGACATTATATTGGTATGTAGCATGAAATGTTGTTCTATGCCTAGTTTCTGCTCAATTTATTTTTTTCCCCAGACAGGGTTATTTAAATATTCTTTTTAATCTGGGCAATTTAATCTGTTCTTTGATTTTGAGGATTTCCTATTTGATGTTTTATTAGAAATTTTTATTTTCTTTTTGTAGGTTTTTTTGGATGCATGCTCATTTCATCAGTCCATTCTTTCTTTTATTGATATACAAAATTAGAGATGTAAATTTTCCCTTAAATACCACTTTGGTTGCATCCAAATAAACTTTGGTATGTTACTCGTTTTAATGAAAATATTGATGGTTTCTGTGAGTTGTCCTTTGACCTCCTCCCTTCAGGATTAGGTCATTTAATTTCCAATTAATTTTAATCTATGTTTCCACGGCCCTTTGTTGAATATAATTTGAACTTAGTGAATATAATTTTATTGTATTATGGTCTGAAAAGGATGCATTCAATATTTCTGCTTTTCTTCATTTGAATGTGAAGTGTTTATGATCCAATACATTGTCAGTTTTTATGAAAGTGTCCTATACATCTGATAAAAGGTATATTCCTTCCCATTACCATTTCATTATTTTCTAGAAGTCTGTCATATCTGAATTTTCTATAATTCTATTAATCTTAACTTCTTCCATGTTTATTATTTGGGTTAGATTTTTCTAGTTCTGAGAAGGGGAAAGTTGAGGTTCCCCACGAGTATATTTTCCCCTATTATTTTCTATGTTTCCTCCTCTAATTCATTTAACTTTTCCTTTAAGAATTTATATGACATGCCATTTGGTGCATGCATGTTTAATATTGATATTACTTCTTTATCTATGGTACCTTTTCAGCAAGATGTAGTTTCCTTGCTTATGTCTTTCATTTGGGTCTATTTTTGTTTTGCTTTCTCTGAGATCGTTATTGCTGGCCCTGCTTTGTGTTATGTCAGCTGAAGCATTTTTTCTTTTTGTTCCATCCACTTATTTTTACTCTGCGTCACCCTGTTTCAAGTATATTTCTTGTAAACAACATGTTGTTGGGTTCTTGTTTTTAATCCATTCTGTTATCCTTTTCCATTTTATTAGTGATTTCATCCCATTCACATTTAAGATCACTAGCTATATTTCCCTCTCTCCCATTCCCTCTCATTCTGTATCTCTTTCTCCCACCCCTTCCTCTCTCTCTCTCCCTCTCCCTTCAGAAGCCTGTTTTACTTCTCACTTTGCCTCCCTTAATCTGCCCTCCATTCTAACAATACCTATTCTTTCTTCACTCCTCTCCCTCCTACTTGCCTGTGGGGTAATGCAAAGCCAATCAGCAGTAGATTCCTGAAAGAATGCTACTGTGAACAGCTTTTAAGATTAGGATTACACAGTATTAGTGAACACTCTGTTTATTCCATTACAAATCTAGATTCAGTACAATGTTCACAGTATCAACAATTCACAATATTATATACAATCTTCAGAACAAGGAGAGTCTCAATGTTATATCTTATTACAGAAAAAAACAAGATACAAGAGAAGAATCA
>JAQQSW010003424.1:0-14695 GCA_028646575.1 Pseudocheirus occidentalis | reverse complement strand
CACATTTAAAGATTCAATCAATCAAGTTAAAGATTCAATCAACCAATTAACAAAAGGAATCACCTAGTTTCCCTAAGAGGGAGTTGATTCAATCAACAATTCACAATATACTGATCTTCCACTCATGGGGCAACCATTAACTTTAGTTTCCAAATAAAATTCTTAGACAACTACACAAACTTTCCACCCCTTGATTTCCAACAAACCTCAGTTTAGTCCAAGGGGAGGTCTTTTCTTCATTTTGACTCTGGGTGGTCTCTCTGATTCCCTGGATCCTCTTCCCTGGTCCCAGCTCCCTCCTGAATCTGCCAGACAATCACCTAGATTCAGGAGCTGAAAGCTGCCAGGCTCTCGTCCAGTCCTCAGAGATGAACAGCTCCCAGGTCCTTGTCCAGTCCTCAAGGCAATCCCCGGCACAAACTTAAGTTCACAGGGTTCAGCACACCTCAAATCCTTCAAGACTTCTCTTGCATGGAACTCAAAGATTAGCCAGGCCATGAACAAACAAAGTCCCATTCTGTTCATGTCTTCAGTCAGCTTCACTGAAGAGCCAAATCAAAAATCTCCCTTGTCTAGCTAAAATTCTGCCTTATATACAGCACTGGCATTTTCCCAAGTCAACAGAGGAGTTCACATCTTTTCACCAATGGACAGAGTTCTATACTTAGCCCTAAGTTACTAGGTGCTACTTAGCCCTAAGTATGTGATCTGCTTAGCCCTAAGTATCTGATCTACTTAGCCCTAAATATCTAATAAATTGATTACTATTACAGTCCCCCTTACCAAAGGTTTGACCAAGGAACAAACAGAATCAGGCTGCTCATGTGCAACAATGTGCTTATTTATTCTCATTAAGCCAGAGTTTCAGGCATTGCCTGGGAGTAGGAAAAGAATTCTGAACTTAGAGTTAGCTGAAAGACCCCTTTTATACACTTAGAGCAGACCCAGCTAAGGACACCTGTGTCAGCCCCAAACTGCAGCCTTTTTTTGTGTGTTAACCCTGATAAAAGGAATTTTCTAATAGGATAGATTGTAAATACAACGAGAAAAGAGAATGTCAGAGTGCCAATTGAAATTACAGATCCAGGATGTCTGTGTTTCTTTAAGTCCCATTCTTCCAGATCACATCCAGGTCAGGGCACCTTGTCCTTGTCCTTCAGAAAGAGAAGAATGCTCCCAATTGGCGTCATCCAGCATTGGAGGTGTTGACACAGGAAGGGCCATCTGGGGTTCACTCAGAGAGCAAAGCAAAGCATGTGTTATGCCAGAGCACACAAGACATTATGTTAGGCTAATCTCAGAGTGGGCTACAATGCCTGTCCTGATTGGCCAGTCCAGGTTTTAGGTCTTTCTCTGGTGAGGGTGGGAGTGGGGGGGTGTCTTGAGATGGTTCATAACATTTATTAGCTGTGTGTCCCTGGGCAAGCAACTACATCTTTCTGAGGGAGAGTCAGATTCTTTATTTATAAAACAGAACTAATAAAATTTGCACAATTGACTGCCTAAGGTTGTGGGTGTAATGGCCATGAGGGCACACCTCTGGAAGCTTGTACGTGTGGAGTGTCAGGGTCTCTCATTCCACCAACTTCCAGAACTGGGCTCCCCCATTACATGGGGAAAGAGCTTTTTAAATACCTCCCAGATATGAGCCGATACTACCCATTGCCACCACATGACATGTGACATATTACCTGGAGCAGCTAGGTAGGCAGTGGGCAGAGCTTCAGTTATGGAGTCAGGAAGATCTGAGTTCAAATCCAGCCTTAATCATTTGGCCAGGCAGGTTTCTCTTCCACACACTCTATGTTGTAGTCAACTGATGTATGACCCTAGACAAGTTTAAGTAAACCTGTTTGCCTCAGTTTCCTCTTCTGCAAAATGAGCTGAAGGAAATGCCCAGAAAACTCCCAATAGGCTCATGAAGGGTCAAACATGACTGACTAACCACTTCAGACGTCTTCCTTGACCTAGGCCAAGAAAACCACTCCCAAGTCAATGGCAAGGACCTTCCCAAGTTGTGCCAACGTTCCTGGGTCATTCTCTCTAGCTATTCCCTCAGGATCTCCGTGGGGTAGGCATCAGATGTGTCCTCACACTGTTCCAGACCAGGTCTATTCACCTTCAGCGTGTGTGGAGGTGAAGAGGGACTATTTCTTGCAAATAGCTTCCTGTCTTGATTGGAAACAACTACCTTCTGAGCAAAGGGTCCCAATGTCTCTCCCCTTGTTCTTCATAAATATCACCTCACTTTACCCTCACAATAACCTGGGGAGGTAGGTGCTGTTATTATCCTGATTTTGTGTTTGAGAAAACTGAGATAGAAGTTAAGTGACTTGTCCAGAGTCTCACAGCTGTTAAATCTCTGAGGCTGGATTTGAACTCAGACCTTCCTGATTCTAGGTCCAGTGTTCTATTCACTGAGATGCCTAGCTGCTTCCTCATTGCTTGCTCTACTTAGAGTCTCTTCTCCCTATCCACACAACTGCCAAATCGACCTTAAAGCACATGTTCAACCATGTCATCTCTCACTTAAGAAGCTACGGGGTAGGCACGCCTCCCAACTATTTTAGAAAATATTCTAAACTGACTTGCAATGCATACTATTCCAGGTATAATTCTATCCAGTTTAGTTTTCATAAATTTCACAATTAGTAATCCAATTTATTATCTTAGAACTTATAAGGGACTCCCCAGTCTTCCCTACCCCCTTTTCTCTCCCTCTCCCCCCTTCTCTCTCTCCTTCTTTTTCTTCTCTCCCTCTCTCAGTGTCCCTCTGTCTGTCTCTGTTTCTCTCTCCCTCTCTCTTCTCTCTCCCTTTGTCTCTCTTTCTGTCTGTCTGTTTTTGTGTGTGTGTCTCTCTCTGTCTGTCTGTCTGTCTGTCTGTCTGTCTGTCTCTCTCTCTCTCTCTCTCTCTCACACACACACACACACACACACACACACACACTGATTTATAGCTCCATCTTCCACAGAACTAAGATTTTATGACCTTGTCCCAGAAGAAGGTCTGAAGGAACATGTCAGAGATCTCATGTTATGCCCATCTGGACAATGAAAATCATCAGTTTTATATTCCTGCTCTTCAAGAAATCCAAACCCTTACTAGTCATTATCTCGTAATGAGGTTCACATTCCAACAGTCTTTGCTCTTCATTTCACTTGTTCTTTCTCCCTGTGGACTCACCTCAAAGGCTTCCAAGACTTGTTGATTGTGATACCAGTGATGACAGTACTTGTGTTTTATGTTCCATTTACTCATCTCTGTTCCGTAGCAGAGTGAATTGGGAATCTGGCTAGGAAAAAGGGTTAGGACACCTAGTAAACACAGTTGGCAATCAGACAATACATACAAAAATAGACAAAACGGCAGCCTGCCTCTAGTACATTTCTCAGTTCGGAGCACAAAAACGCTGGACAGCAGCCTCACGACCCTCTTCAGTCCCCCCTTCTTGGAACTCTAGATTTCCTAAGTAAACTTACCAGTGTGAGCTTGCAAACTTCCTTGAGGTGAAGATCTGTGGGGCCATCCAGTCCCATTTAGGCTTGCCATAACTGTCACATGGATTTTCTTATCAATTTCACCAGCTAAAACCAATAAGCCAGAATGAATCAGAAGACAGACTTTATTAAACTCAGTGTGGAATACCTCAGAAGCACTTCAGCAAGGAATATTTATAAATTATACAAAACAGAGAAAAAGAGATAGCTGTTCATTATAATGAAGTCAGCTAGGTGGCTTGGAGTCAGGAAGACTCATCTTCGGAATGTCAAATCTGGCCTCAGACACTTCCTAACTGTGTGACCCTGGGCATGTCACTGATCCCTGTTTGCCTCAGTTTCCTCATCTGTTAAATGAGCTGAGAAGGAAGTGGCAAAGAACTCCAGTATCTTTGCTAAGAAAACCACAAAGTGGGTCACAAAGAGTTGGACATGACTGAACAACATAGATTGTCATACAAAGAAAGAAATAGTAAGCTTGTTAAGGAAAATGTATATTAGGAGATGGATAAGACATGAATCCTGGTTATATTAAAGCCAGTATCATTCAGTCTAACTGTCAGGCTAGAGAAGGAAGGGGGACATTCCAGAAAACCTGAAATCCTTTGTACTAATGAAATCTTTTTGTATCAATAAGAGTAGGAAAGAAGACACTGAAGAATATGAAAACCTGACCAAAGATTAGATTAGAAGTTGATCAGATGTGCAGATGGTACAGAAGTGGGGGGCGGAGTAAAGGCGCTGGAAGACAGAGTCAGCATCCAGTATGATCGTGGCAGGTGAGAGCACTGGGAGCAGCAGATTAAGGCTCCATTTAATACAGATAACTGGGAAATCTTCTGGAGATTTGGTCTAGGTCTTCACATAGAACAATGCTTGAGAAGGTCTGCCTGTTTCCTTCTCATTCCTTCATAAAGGAGGACCTTGATGCATATATTGATTATTCTCCAAACCTTTTTAAAGATTCAAAAGTAGCCGAATGTTACTTTGGGGGTGGCTAGGTGGTGCAATGAATAGAGCACTGGCCCTGGAGTCAGGAGAATCTGAGTTCAAATCCGACACCATACACAACACACAAAAAAACCTTGCACTGTGACCTTGGGCAAGTCACTTAACCACAATTGCCCCCCCCCCCAAAAGAAACAAACCACAAAAACAAATGTTGCTTTGGGTAATAGTAAAGTCTGAACCTTCCTCCTCCCCCCCCCCCCCCATCCCTTTGATATCTTCCCATCTTTCAGATGCCTTGTGAAACATTTCCCGAACTCCCTCAAAATGGACTTTTTTCTGGGCATATTTTGTCCAGTCTAGCTCCTTTTCCTGACTGTTTTCTCTAGGGCCGCTTTCTCCAACAGCACTGCCAAGATTCCCCTGTGACTAACTGTTCAATAACCACAAAAAGAAAACAGATCTGGTAGGACAGACCTTAAAAGCTTTAAAACCAGGTTTCCTCCCCAGGTGTCAAGACCTGTCGTGTTCAGTGAAAGACGTCACAGCCCAGATGGATTTTTTTAGTGACTGTTTATCGATTCTAAACAGCACCTTCCTCCAGTTTGTCGGAAGGGGCTCCCCCTGCCAAGAACCACCTTCGCCAGCACGCCGATGTCTGTTCCAGGGAAACAGACCAATGAACCCCAGGCTGCCTCTGCCCCAGAGGAGATGCGGCGCAGGGGCCAGACCGTGTGTGGGGAACGGGGCGGGGGGAGGGGGGCACCAACGACCTGATCTGCCTGGACCCCTCCCTCAGAAGCCCGGGAGCATGAGTTATTATATTAGCTAATGATATTATTATATTAGATAATTATAGTAATTAATATTAGATTGACTCCGAGCCTCCTAACAATGAAATTAGAGTGGGCTGTCCTTGCTGGGTGGTTTCCAAACACACTCTGGGGTGGGGGGCATCAGGGGCAGGAGGGGTGGGGGATGCTTTGCCTGCTCATCTCTAGGGATTCTCCAGACACGCTTCTCTGCAAGGCTGGGCACCACCTTTGTTTGAAATCTGAGGCTTGCCCCAGGTTGCTGCTCTTGCATTGCGACTGCGTGCCGTGGACGGCTAAACTACCATTCCCAGCAGTCACTGGACTCCCAAAGCTACTCTGGGGAGGAGGGGAGGGAGCTCTAAGTTCACTCCGGAAACTACGCCTGCGCAACTCTGTCGAAGCTATACACCACCACTCCCAGAGACCTCTGTTCTCCGACCCAGGGTTTAAAGGATCACTGGCATTCTGGGAACTGGAGTTTGAGCTCAATGCACCATGGGAAATGTAGTCCCAGGGTACGTGCGGCGGCTGTCCTGACAATCTGTATATGAAAGCGGGTCACTGTGTCTGCACCTGGCTGGGCTCGGGCTGTTTTTATTGGCCTTCAAGGCCTGCCTAGAGTAGCATCTGTACCTGCTACAGGGACCAGAACCTGGACCTTTCCCGGCCTTAAGGGCCCAGCCGAGGTTGCCTACGTAGTCAGTAGGCACATAATAAGGGCCAGGTCCTGGTCCTTGAAAAGCTCGAATTCTCGTGCAGGCATGATGCATAATTAACTAGGTTCGAGCAAAACACAGATAGAGTGGAAGGGAAGGTAACTCAAGGGGAAAGTGTTGTCCATAAACACTTAGTAAGCACCTACTTCGTACCAGGCACTGTGCTAAGCTCTGAGCACGCACAAAGAGGCAAAAGACAGAGCCTGTCCTCAGGGAGTTTCCAATCTAATGGGAGAAACACTGGGCAAACACATTTAAACAAAGCAATCTTTGTATAGGATAAACAGGAAGTAAATTTTTTCTTTTTAATTTTTATATTCAGTTCCTAATTTTCTCCCCCTCTCTTTCCCCTGTCCAACGAGAAAGTAAGAAGTACAATAGCCATTAGACATATGAAGTCATGCAAAGCATTTCCACATTGGCATTGGGGGTGGGGGTGGGTGGAGAGGGAAGGGAAGGAAGAAGAAAGAAAAACGAGGAGAAAAAAGTATGCCTAAGTCTGCACTCAGAGCCCGTGGCTTCTCTCTCTGCAGGAAGAGAAGAGTTTTCATCTTGGGTCCTCTGGAACTGTCTTGGATAAGGGTCAGGATCAGAGTAGCTAAGTCTTTCACAGCTAGTTGTAATCACAATGTTGCTGCTACTGTGTACAATGATCTCCTGGTTCTGCTCACTTCACTTTACACCAGCTGATGTAAATCTTCCTAGGTTTTTCTAAAACCATTCTGCTCATCATTTTCTTAAAGTACAATAGAACTCCATGACAATCATATACCACAAATGATAGGCATCTCCTCGATTTCCAACTTCACCACACACACACAAACTTATATAAGTATTTATGTACACATAGGTCCTTTCCAATAGGAAAGAATGAACATAGGGAAGGCTAGAATTAAGAGGGCTTGAAGAAAACTCTCTGTACAAGGTGGGATTTGGGTTGGGACTTACTGGAGGCCAGAGAGGTTGGTAGAGCAGAAGAGAGAGACCATTCCAGGCCTGAGGAACGCCAGAGAAAACGTCCAGATCTAAGAGATGGATTGTCTTGTTTGAGAAACATCCAGGGGGCAGCTAGGTGGCATGGTAAATAGAGTACCAGCCCTAGAGTCAGGAAGAGCTGAGTTCAAATCCAGCCTCAGACACTTGACACTCTTACTAGCTGTGTGACCTTGGGCAAGTCACTTAACCCTAAATGCCCTGCCTTCCCCCTCCAAAAATAAAAAAAGAGAAACATCCAGGACATTGGTGGCCCTGGATCAAACATGGGTGGGAATAAGATATAGGAAGACTGGAAAGGTAGGAGGGGGTTAGGTTAGGAAGGACTTTGAATGCCACATGGAACAATACAGAGTCATTGGAGTTTATTGAGTAGAGGTGGGGTGATATGAAAAATCACTTGGGTGACTGAATGGAGGATGAGCTGGAGTGGGGAGAGGCTTGAGAAAGGTAAATCTCCCCGACCCTTGCCCAGCAGGCTGTGGCAATAGTCCAGGGACAAGGTGGTGAAGGCCTGCACCAGGGTGGGGGCAGTGTCAGAGGAAGAGGGGCATATTTGAGAGATGTTGCCAAGGTGAAATCAGCAGTCCTTGGCACCACATCAGATACAGGAGGTGAGAGACAGTGAGGAGTCCAGGATGGCTTCTAGGCTGGGAGGCATCTTCCTCTAGTCCATAAACCCTGTTTTGTGGCTCCTTTTGTACCCACAATGCTTAGCAATGTCTGGTACATTGTTGTTGTTCAGTCATTCACTTGTGCCCAGCTCTTCATGGCCATAGCATGTCAATACTGGCCTAAACCCCAAAACTGGGGTTTTCTTGGCAAAGATACTGGAGTGGTTTGCCATTTACTTCTCCAGTGGATTGAGGCAAACAGAGATCAAGTGACTCACCCAGGGTCACACAGCTAGTTGGTATCTGAAACTGGATTTGAACTCAGGTCTTCCTTACTTAAGGCCCAGCACTTTATCTGCTGAGCCATCTAGCTGCCTTGCCTGGTGCATGGAAGGTATTTAATAAAAGTCTATTGATTAATTAAGAAGAGAAGCCGAGTGAGAGCTGAGCAGTGTATTTCTTTGTCTCCACTGCACTCATCCTGAAATGAGATCTGGTGCATGCTTGGGCCCCAAGCAGCTGACCTACTGATGAATCCTCCCATGGGGAGGGCTTTCCGTAGATGGCTTCTGAGGAGAGCATGTCCTGAGGAGACCCCGTAGATGTGGACCAATATTCCTAACTTCCTTCAGTCACTTGCCACCAGAATGGGAATCTCTCCAAAGGCCTGACAACTTCAGTCCCTTTATCTCTGCCTCATTCACTTATTGGGCTCTATCCAGTGAGCTCACAGTATCCAGTGAGAGACGTACCTCCAGGAGAAGGGCTTTAGGAACATTTGCTGAGGTCATCAGAGCCAGGGTCATTGGCCTCTTTGTTGTAGGGGACAGGGATAGACTTAGAACTGATGAGTTTAGGAGGCTGTGGGGTTAGTGTCCTTGGGAGATTTTCTGGACTTGTGGTGGTCAAGGCTGAAACAAGGACTCAGCTAATGGCAGTACTACCTTCGGATGAGAACTTGACATTGAATTGTGGGAACTGAGGTCAGTAATGAGCCTGCTCTCCCAGAGACTGGGGTGGTGCAGGGAAGGGAGTGTCCTATGGTATTGGGGGGAAATGCTTGTTTTCTTGGTTCTGGCTACATCTTATAAATGAATATAACTCTGTCAAAGTGATCTGATGTCTATCTGATGTCTTGAATGTACTGGATACTCATTGTTGGCCCCCCAACAAAGAAAGAACACAGTGAGTCAGTTAAGCATTTATTGGGCTGATGTTCTATGGCAGGCACAGTGTTAAACAGCTGGGGATATGAAGATAATCCCTACCCACAGTTAGCTCACAGTCTAAGGAATGAGACAACACACCAACATCTACTATAAGTATACGAAAGACAGAATAAATTGGAGGAGATCCGCAGAGTGAAGGCAAGAGCATTGAGTGGGATTAAGAAAAACTTGTAGAACCTTCCTTGACTGCCTTTCTCCAATCCTTGTAGCTGAGCACTTTGTCTCATAATTTACTGAAGAAGTGAGGCTATTGGCCAAGACGTGCCTCTTCTCTCTCCTTCTCACCTTACACTACCCAGATGTCTCCTACTACTAACCTGAAGCCTTTGTTGTGCACATTGTGTTGGCCCTTCTCCTTGGACATCAGCATCTTTCCTGTGGATGGCTTCAGATTAGAGTGTCTATACAGGCATTAAATCCCTATTACACTGCTAAAATGTTGCTATTGAAACAATAGGCCTTTGTTTCCACGGGACTATGGGGTCATTAAAGCATATTTACAGTTTCTGGGTATGCAGTCTTGCCTACTCTCTTCCTGTTGTTCACCTCTGGGACTAGCCCATTCATCTGTGCTACCTGTCCCAGACAGACACTATAGTGGTCAGACCTTGCAGGTTTTCTGTTCAGATGCATGTTGAAGTCTGGGCAATAGACATTCTTCATTCACTTGGTCTTTCTTCTGCATGTGGTTGGATGTTCAATACCTTTTTGAGTGGTCCTGGATTTCTTCCAAGAAGCTTTCAAATATCCACAGCTGGATTCAACCGGCATGATATCATATCTTTATTGGAGCATCTGCACTATATTTTGATCTACAGAGAAAACATTTCTCCTGGATTCTTCCACCTGAATTATGGTCTCTCTGCTAAGATCCAGCCTAGCAAAGAATGGAGATGCTTATTACCATTGGCCAAGTGGTTTTGAGGTTTCTATTCATGGCAATCAAAGAAGCAGAGATAACCTAAGTTGAAAATTGTCTCTTAACTCTTCACCATCTGACATCATTGGAGCCAGACTAAACAAAAACGCAAAATTCCTCTCAGTCCAAAGGGGGAAGCCAGAGAAGAGCTTTCCATGGGGCAGTTCCAGGGACAGAATGGCAAGGTGTGAAAGATCCCACTGTACCTGGATCTATAAACTTAATTGTGACTGTTGGCTGTCTCAGTGTGAGCTTCTTATCCAATAACCAAGGTTGAAGAGCCCAATTACATCAGTTCTGATAAGCTGCATCCAATGGAAAGACCAAGTCACCCAAAGCATTCTGAGGAACAAGCACCCCACCTCTCAGCCCTTCTCCAACTTTCTAATAGGAAATGAATAGGGAGGTTTTGGATTTTAACAGAGATCCCTACATTCCCAAAAAAGGTTCCCACTCTGCTCTCAACTCTGTAGAAAGTCTTTCACCTATTTCTCCTTGCCCTCTGCCAGGGGAAATGGAATCTTGTTAGAGAGATGCCTGTCTGCAGTCTGATGTTACCATCACCAGCCTGGAAATCCACTTGGTCCCAGTACTGGCATCACCACATTGCTGGGCCTGCTCATTTAGTCTCTGAGAAGGTTTTTTTCACAGGCCTCAGTTCCTACTCCTGAATCTCATGCTGATACAGAGGGTAGCTGCCTACTACTTCTTCCACAATTCTGGAATATGCCTAGGGTGTGTATTTCTGGATATGCCTAGGGTGTGTATTTCAAGTGTTATTGTTCCTGAGCCCCATTATGTGGGACCACCGTTATCAATCAGCCATTATAATTCCATTAACTTTTAGGAAAGGAATTTACTGAGAAGGTAGAATAAGAACAGTAATTATAAAGGATTCCTTCAGCACTGGGTTTTCTCATCCTCCCCTGGCACATAATATCCCTGGAAATTGTGGGCTTAAACTTAATGTACAAGTTTAGCGAGGCTCTCCTATTGAGGATATGGGTGACAGAGACGTGCTTCCCCACTCCTGGCCTTGGAAAAATTGTTCTCTCTTTGTAGACTCCCTGCAGCGTTTCCCTTAAATGTAGCTCTCTTCTTAGTGCTGAGGAGTTATGCCCTTCTAGACAGAGGCCACAGCTGGAGCTGCTCTCCCTCATGAGGAGGCACTACCTCTGAAGTTGCTGCCATACTGGGCTGACTGCTTTTCCACACCCATCTTCTGCATCAACCTAGGTTCTTTCCCCATGATCATAATTCCCCATGATTCATAATGGCTCTAGTTGCCTGTAGGACCTCTGATGGGCTTTCCAACTTTTAGAAGTTCACGAGGCTATAATCCAGTCAGATCCATCTCTGGATACACAGTTGCCTAAGATCATGAGAGAATAAGCATGAAGGATCCTGACAATAAAGACCAGTCAGTGGGATGACCTCAAAATGATGAAAGTAATCCTGAGAATGAGGACGTGGCATCCTATCCCTGGAGCTCAGCAGAACTTGGGCATGTGTGTGTCTCTGTGAATCAGTAGGAAGGGGCTGAGACTTGGGAAACTCAAAGTGACGATTGTATTCACCTTCACCAGTTCAGCAGTGGAAGGAATCATGTATACTTTATACAGCGCAAAGCCCCAGCTGATGGAAAAAGTTGCAAGAAAGGTGCCAACCAGCAGCAGGATAGTCCTGGTAACTATCATCTCTGGAGAAACCCTCGCAGAGAGGCTGGTTCTGCGGATGTGCTGGACCTTCTGATGGTGCCTGTGTAGGAGAAGCACCATGTAGCCACTGGCCCATACCATGAGTCCCACAAATAAGATGTCACGAAGGGATGGCAGCATGATGATCCCTATATACGCATTTTCCCAGTGACAATACAGAAGATCAACTCCGCTTCTGCGGTTGCTGTTGCTGTTCTTTGGGCCACTTACAGATATTAGGACATTCATGTCTACAAGCAGGTTGAGGATCCAGCACAGCAGACAGGAGGGTCTGATGTACTTTGGGGCTCTGACTTTGAGTGTGGCCAACCTAGAGCTGCTGGGACCAATGATAATTGCCTGAAAGGTACTCAGGAGGCAGGTGGTACAAATGGAATTGCCCCGGCTGACCCTTTGAAGGTAAAATACAATTTTACATGCTGTATCTCCCAGGAAATATTTTGTCCTTAAATATATTATTGCTACTGGCATTCCTCTGGTGAGAAGAAATATGGTATTGGTCAGAACTAGTTGAGCCATAATGGGGTCCATTGGTCTCAACTTGTGACTGGTGAACAAAGTGGAGCCATAGAGAGAAAGGAGGAAGGAGTTACCAAGGACCCCAACTCCAGTCAGGGAAAAGAAGATTGCCTCCAGGACCATGCTGCATAGAACGATGCTCTTGGAATATTACGGAGAATTGTTGGCAGAGCTAGGAGGACCTTAGAGAAGATACAAGGACACAGTAAACACCATTTATTTCCCAGAAAACATGAGTTCTATAATCCACCTGTGTAACTGGTGCTGGAAGCTTGTGATTCAGTGAAAGCTGAGGGACAAATTTATCTTTACCATTTTCTAAGTGAGCACACACAACGTCCTCAAGCACACATAACCATGCGTTGAAGCAGGTTTTCCTTTTGCAACTCATACTCCCATACACATGCACATTCAGGAGCATAAATATCATTCATTGTCTTCTCCCACTCTCTTATGCATAGACTTCCCAGATCCATAATATTTCACATGACAAATTCTGGGACCATGGCTTTTGGTTGTGGAAGGGTGAACCTTGGGGGTAGCTCTGATGAGCCCAACATGTCCACTCTTGTATTTCCAAGGGAATGGTCTTTCTTTTTCACTAAAGCTTCCCTTAACTCTGAGTTCTCAAAGCTCTATGTATTTTAAGAACATACATCTTTGGGTAAATCAAGAAATATGTCTTTACATGTATCTAGGGAGAGCAGGGACTAACTTTGTGCTTTTGGAATTCAAGAATCCATAATTTTGTAAGTATTGTTATTATTTGTACTGATGGAAATTGTATACTTATTTCTTCTTGGGAGATGGTAGGCAATCCATGTTGAGACAGAATAATTCAATTCCCCTGTGCCGAATGAGGAATGATTCTCCTTGAACTTGGCTATGTTTGTCATTAGGAAACATTATTTCTACAGAGCTAATTATTGGACATATGCTTAAAACTTTTTAAGTCAATACGCTTGTGCTTCAGATCTATTCAGAGATACTGTGAAAACAAAGGGCAATGTCCTAGTCGTAATGAAGCATTATCTTTATACTATTTTCTTGTATTTTGGGTGAAAATTGTTTTCATTTATACATGTAAATGCACACACACACAGCCACATGGAAATCTGCATAAGAGTCAGGGAGAATCATGAAGGTATTCATTTTAACCAAAGTAATTGACAAGGATGGTTTCTCTTCCTCAAACTTTTGCAATAATGTGGCATTCATCAACATGATTCTAATAAACCATTCTCTTAAAGTTTCAAAAACCCAGTCATATCTTAATATGATGTCTTAAAATGCAATTTACAAAATGTTAAGTAGTTATTAAAACAGATTCCTGTATAGAAAATGGAAATAAGAACAGATAGTTGCTGAAAATGACTAAGGAAGAGAGGCAAGATCCTGTAAGAAGAGTTTCGGGTGTTCTACAGCCCTTCCTGAGCAGAAGCTGAGGATAAATGTTGAGATGACAGAAAAAGAGCTCCTTGTAGGTGTGTGGAATGGAAGGGGAAGTTCAAAGTATGAACAGGACAGCTACAGAGAGTGAATGTGATGATGTGAGGGAAGAATGCAGTTGATACCCTTTACTATATTATGTTCAATTATTTTCTTTTTTGAAAGAACAGACCAGAAATGGTGAACAAGCTATGATATTATAGCAACAGCAATCAGAGAAGAAAAAGAAATGGAAGGAATCAGGATAGAGAGTGAGGTGATAAAAAGCTCTCTCCTTTTGCAGATGATATGATATTCTTGGAAAATCCCAAAGACTCATCTAAAAAGTTAGCTGAAATAATTGGTAATTTCAGCAAAGTAGCAGGATGTAAAGTAAATCCACAAAACTCATCAGCATTCCTATATATCACAAACAAAACTCTCTAAGAAGAGATAGTAAAAAATACCCCATTAAAAACTCTAGATAATATAAAATCCCTAGGAGTACCCCCCCCAAATAAGCCCAGGAACTATATAAACAAAATTATAAAATAAAGTTTTTGTACAAATAAACTCATATTTAAATAACTGGAGAAATATTAATTGTTCATGGGTAGGCAGAGTCAATATAATTTATATACTGTAAAGCCAATCAGCAGTAGATTTCTGAGAGAATGCTACTGTGAGGAGCTTTTAAGATTCGGATTACACAGTATTGGTGAAAACTCTGTTTATTCCATTACAAATCTTTATTCAGTACAACGTTCACAGTTTCAACAGTTCACAATATTATATACAATCTTCAGAACAAGGAAAGTCTCAATATTATATCTTATTACAGAAAGGAAAGAGGAACAAGAGAAGAATCAGCTGGTTTCCCTAAGGGAGAAACTAGCTTCACATTTTAAGATTCAATCAACTAACAAAAGGAATGACCTAGTCTCCCTAAGAGGGAGTTGATTCAATCAACAATTCAAAATATACTGATCTTCCACTCCTGGGGTAACCATTAACTTTAGTTTGCAAATAAAGTTCTTAGACAACCACACAAATCCTTCCACCCCTTGATTTCCAACAAACCTCAGTTCAGTCCAAGCTGAGGTCTTTTCTTCACCTTGACTCTGGGTGGTCTCTCTGATTCCCTGGATCCCCTTCCCTGGTCCTAGCTCCCTCCTGAATCTGCCAGACAATCACCTAGATTCAGGAGCTGAAAGCTTACAGGTTCTCTCCAGTCCTCATGGATGAACAGCTCCCAGGTACTTGTCCTCTGCAAACATCAGTTTTGTCCAAGGGGAAGC
>JAQQSW010003422.1:0-14696 GCA_028646575.1 Pseudocheirus occidentalis | reverse complement strand
ACTTGTTCAGCCATTCCCCAATTGATGGGCATCCCTTAAATTTCCAGTTTTTTGCCACCACAAAGAGAGCTGCAATAAATACTTTTGTACATATGGGACCCTTTCCCACTTCTGTGATCTCTTTGGGATACAACCCCAAAAGATATACTTATTTTCAACATTACACATTACCTTTGCAGAAACTGACTATGTATAGGTAATAAATATAGAAAGGGAGAAATATTAAACACCTCCTTTATAGACCATAATGCAATCAATAAGGGAAATATGGACAAAAAATCACAAGCTAAATGTAGACCAAGTAATAATATCCTAAATAATGTGTGTGACAAAGAATAAGTCATAAGAGCAATAAATAATCTTGTTAAGAAAAATGATAACATTTACAACAGCTAGCATTTATATGTTGCTTTGTTTTGCACAGTACTTTACATAAGCTGTCTCGTCTTACCCTCATAACAAGCCTATGAAATAGATTAATTATTATTCTCATTCTCCAGATGAGGAAAGTGAAACTGAACAAGGTTAAGTGACTTGCCTGAGATCACGTATCCAGTAAGTCTTTCATTTGAATTTTGAATATAATTAGGATTTGAATTCAGGTCTTCCTGAACTCCAAGTTCAACATGCTACCCTCTGCACCATTTACTTGCCATATAATAATAGCAATTGTAATAATTACAACAACAACCATAAGAATATAATATATTGACAAAATATCATAATTTATGGAAGGCAACTAAGGTAGTCATCAAAAGAAAATTTCTCTATCTGAAAGAAAACATTAACTAAAGAAGAAAGAAAAAGGAGTCATGACTTGAGTAAGCAATTTTTTAAAACCATAATTAGGAAATTAGCAAATTAATAATTCCAACATGAGAATAAAACAAGAAAAAAATTTTAATGTTACTATTATAAAAATGAATAATTTTGAGGACCTTAAGGATAAAATTAATACAATGACAACATTGTAAAGACAAACAGCTTTAAAAGCCATTAGAACCATGATTAATACAATGACCATGGATGATTCCAGAAGGCAGATGATGAAATGCGTTACATTACAGAGAAGTTGTGGGAGTGTAAAACAAGACATTTGCAGTTTTGTATATAACCACTGGGAGAATTTGCTTTATTTGACTATACATGTTTGTTACCAAAAAAGTATTTTCTTTCTTTTTCCCACTAGGGAGAGGAGGAAAAGAAGAAAAAAATAGATTTCTGTTTATTTCTTTAAGTATAACAAAGTAGGGGTGGGGAGGTAATATGGATGTGAAATTTTCCATATACATTCAGATGAAAACTGGCCCATGTTCTACAATAAGTCTTTCTCAAAATCTCTTAATTCTAGTGTCTTCCTTCTGTTGATTGTTTCCTATTTGTCCTGTGCATAGCATTTTTGCATATGTTTATTTGTTTTCTCCTCCATTAGACTGAGAACACCTTAGACCAGGGACTGTCTTTTGTCTCTATTTGTATCCCCAATGCTTAACACAGTGCCTGACCATGTAGGTGTTTAAAAAATGTTTACTGATTAATTTACTGTTTATTTTCATTTATTATTTATTTATTGTTTAAAAATACTTCCTACAATGTATGAGCAATCTGTAAATGTATATAATATAAATACAAAACACTTCAAAGAAAACAGAAAGAAATTAAAAAGAAGAAAACATAAAAGTATGAGCAGGATAGTGTTTTTAAACCTTTAGGTATGGATATCCCTGTTGCTAAAAGCAATAATACCCAACAGAGAATCAGTAAGATCTTGCCATAAGTGGTAAAGAAATAATATTAATATTGTAACTAATCCTAACAAAATAACTGTCTTTTCAGTGTCTTCAGAATGATTCTATCACATGGTAAGATTGTTGATTGTAATATTAAATATGGTACCATGGTCATAACCACTCTGCCAGACATATATTGCCTTTTATTTTTTATCCCCACAACCAAACACAGGAATTCCAATGCTGTCAACAGGAATAAGACTTCAATAACAGAGGCCAATAATGTCTAGAAATAACATTTCTACTAATGACTAAAAATTTCTTTTTAAATAGCTCTTATAAATTTATTAAAGTTTAATATTATAGATTAACATAAGTCTGACTCATGCAAGCTGATGTTATTACTGAGAAAGTATTTCAATATTGTAAAAATCAAAGGAAAAATAAATTACATTGAAGACAATATCAAACAAAATATAACTGATTCATTAAAATATTATTTTGGCAGCTATATGTAAGACAATTTGGAGAAGGAAGAAATTAGAAAGCAAAAATTCAATTAGGATGTTTAAAATAGTTCAGTGGAGAGGCAATAAAGACTTGGCCCTGATTTACAAATGCTTGAGTAAAGACGACAGCATGGACTTAGCAATTGACTGGATTCAGGTTGAGGGGAGCAAAGGGCAATGAGATAGAGAAGAATAAAATGTGATTCTGAGTTTATGAAACTGGACAACATGAAGATTGTTAGTGTCCTCAATGGAATAAGGGAATTTGGGAGGAGTGGAAATTTTGGGTCAAGGGGTAGTAAATAAAGAATTTTTAGTGCATATATCCTAATTAGATTTATTACATGGTATTCTTTTTTTTTTTTATTTTAGACTCAGGGGCAAGAATACAAATACAGATGAGAAAAGAAATAAAAACATATCACAAACTGAAATTTGAGAAGTTAAATACAAAGAAAAGAAAAAAAGCATGTCATGTGCATAGCAGAATATAAGAAAGGATTCAAAATATGTGACAATAAATTTGCATTTCAAGGAAGCCTGTATGGTACATAATATAAGTTGTGCTGAGGATTGTCCATCTTTGCTTCCTTCTTTGTAAATTTTCTTTTGTTCTCTACTGTGCTCTTTTTCACTTTGTTCTTTTTCTTCCCTCCCCCACCCCCCACAGAAGACTACAATAAAGTTTAGGTGTGTTTCCTCTATAGCTATAGATAGATAGATAGATAGATAGATAGATAGATAGATAGATAGATAGATAGATAGATAGACAGACAGACATATGCTTTCCCAAACATTTTCTACTCATGATCTTTGTTTTTATGTTCAGCTATATCTCTTGTTTCCTGTCTCTCCTGCCTCCTCTACTTTACTCCTACTCACTACATTGCCCTCCTATTACTTGTCTACCCACCTCCAAGGATCCCTCCCCTATCCTCCCATTCCCATAAATCTAAACACCCTTCTATACCCCACTTTTGCCTAGTCCCTCCTCCTCCCCTCTAAAGATCCTTCCTTTGTCCTCTCCCCCCTCCCTGTGTCTCTGACATTTTACTTCTTCTGAATTTAGAAGACTTTTATACTCTTCTAAATATATACGTATTATTCCCTCTAAACCTATTTCCAATGATAGTAAGTTACCAGAACTACCAGTCCTTTATAATATACATATATATACATAATTATCCATGTGTATGTGTATATCTACACCTCAATCTAATTCCTCTGTATTGATTCTTACTCTTGTACCTCATTTGTATAAAAATAATTGCTCTTTTTAGCTCTTCCTAAATGGTTTTACTTTTTAAATTCATTATCAGACTCAGGTTTACTCCAATCTTTCTTATGAGCTGCCCAAATATTAATAAAAATCTTAGACATACATTTTACATATATAAAAAGCAAACAGTTTATACTTATGAGTCCTTTATAATCAGTCTTTAGTATGTACTTTATATTTCTCTTGGTTTTATATGTCAAATCTTCTATTGAGTTCAGGATTTTTTCAAACAAAGTCTTGAAAGTATGAAAGAGAAAACAAAAACTTTAATTTCTAATTCTTTGCCACCACAAAAAGAGCTGCTATAAATATTTTTGTACATCTAGATCTTTCTCCCTCCCCCCCTTTATGATCTCTTTGGGATACAACCCTAGAAGTGGTATTTCTGGGTCAAAGGGTATGAAATTATTTTTAGACCTTTGGTCATAGTTCCAGATTGCTCTCCAAAATGGTTAAATGAGTTCACAACTCTATCAACAATGCATTAGTATTCCAATTTTTCCACATTCTCTCCAGCATTTATCATTTTTCTGTTTTATATTCTTAGCCAATCTGACTGGTGAGATGTGGTACCTCAGAGTTGTTTTGAGCATTTCTCTAATAGTGATTAGAGAATGATTATAATTAGAGAATTATTAATTAGTGATCTAGAGCATTTCTCATATGCTTATAGATATCTTTAATTTCTTGTTCTGAAAATTGCCTGTTCATATCCTTTGACTATTTATCAGTTGGGGAATGACTTGTATTCTTATAGATTTGACTCAATTATCTGTGTGTTTTAGAAATGAGGCCTTTATCAGAGACAATGGTTGTAAAAATTCTTTCCTAATTTTCCACTTCCCTCTTAATGTTGGTTACATTGACTTTGTTTGTGGAGAAACTTTTCAATTTAATGTAATCAAAATTATCCATTTTGCATCTTGTAATGTTCTCTAATTCTTGTTTGGTCATAAAGTCTTCCCCTCTCCATAAATCTTACAGGTAGACTATTCCTTGCTTTCCCAGACTGCTGACGTACCAGCCTTTATACCCAGATCATGCACCCATTTAGACTTGATTTTGGTCTATGGTGCTAGACATTGGTCTGTGTGCAGTTTCTGCCATTCTATATTCCACTTTTCCAACAGTTTTTGTCAGATAGTCAGTTCTTATCCCAAAAAGCTGGCCAACAGTGAGACCCTGCCCCTGGGGCCTGCCAACCCAGAAACCTTGTTTATATAGCAACACAGCAGCTGGGCCTCACCCCAGGGACAGATCAGCAACAATCTCTCTCCTCCAGGGCCAGCCACCAGAAAGACTCTGTTACAACAGATTGCTTAAGATTTTTCTTATAATCTTCTCAAATTGTCCCTGAAGACCCCAGTGGTGCCCCTATTCTCATTTATCTCCACCCACACTTTGTTCACCCTAAAGGTGCTATTTTAACTCTTTTGTGGGGGAAAATTTTGAGAGGCTGGAATTTTCTGACTTACTCCACCTCTTCCCGGAATCATCTCTATAAATAGAGCATTTATTACACACTTGCTATGTGCCAGGCACTGGGCTAAGCTCTAGGAATACAAATACAAGCAAAAAATTCCTTCAAGAAAGTTACATTCTAATGGGAAAATAGTATAAGAGAGAGCTGGAAAGTCAGCTTGGCATGTCATGAAATAATGGTCCCAGGCAAGAACTCACCAATCAAAGGAGGAGCCTACAGAGGCAGAGGCATCTCCAGACAGCTGACATGGAAGAAGACAAGTCTATAGAGTCCAGTTCTGTTTTGAATATGTTGATCTCATGCCTATAGAACATCCAGTTGAAGATGTCCAAGGAGGCAGCTAGTGATATAGGACTGGAGTTCAGAAGATATTAGGCTAAAAATATAAGTAATGGAGTCATTTGAAAATACATGATAATTGAATCCGGGAGAGTAGATGAGATCGTGCCTAGGACAAAGCCTTGGTTGGCAGCCAAAGGTGACAGAAGAAGTCAAGAACAGAACCAGAAGGAAGTTATGTTGGGAAAACTGACAAAAAAACAACCTAGATAGAGTTATGGGAAGAGTAAAATAGGGCCAGGTGCCAAACTACAAATCAGGGTTTGATTTTATTGTTTTGTGGATTGTTTAGACTTAAGAAAATTATTGAGAAAATGATAATAATGCAAATTAAACTTTAAAGTATTTCCTACGTACTTTTTTTTTAGAGAGTCAATTGCTAAAATTTACCAACATCCCTCAGTGGCCTCTATTTTTTTGGATAAGGAGGAGGCAAGATATTCTGCTGAAAAGATGTAAACGAAGGTACTGAAGGAGGCCGGAGGAAGGGAGAGAAGGTTCAGAATATAAGTGGAGAGTGTTACAAAAAGAAAATTAGGGAGGAATAAAAAAGATTATCATCTGGACTTTTAGAGCTAAGATGGCAGAGTGAAAAAGGAACCCACTGAAGCCCTCCCAAATTCCCCTCCAAACAACTAGAAAACCACCCTAGAATTGACTTGAGAAGCAAGGAAGCAGCTTACCAGCTTTCTTGGCAGGAAAGGTCTATCTAACTGGGGGGAAGAGAGTAATTCTAAGAACAACATCAGGAGCCAGCTTCACAGTAGGTCTGCAGCAAGGCCCCATCCTATTACAAACCAGAAGTCCCCAGGCAAGTAAGCAGACTGTGTAGCACAGCAAGGTCCCATCCCAGTAATCTCACCCCCAACATAAGCCACCAGAGAGGCCTTGACCCCATTGCTGACCAGTAGTAAAATCCCACCACAGGGCTGGCCAACAGTGAGACCCTGCCCCTGGGGCCTGCCAACCCAGAAACCTTGTTTGTATAGCAACACAGCAGCTGGGCCTCACCCCAGGGACAGATCAGCAACAATCTCTCTCCTCCAGGGCCAGACACCAGAAAGACTCTGTTACAACAGCAGCCCAGCAGAAAGGCCTAATCCCTAGGGCAGGCCAGCAGCTAAACCCCACACCCAAGAAAGGTCAACCAGAAGGCCCCACCCTCCTCTATCACCAATACCACCACAGCACAAACCAAAAGGGTAGCCTACTCTCTAGTGAAAGCAAAGAGCGAAACCCTGAAGCCAATTGGAAGCAAACAGTAAGACCCTGAGCCACAGTACAAAAAGATTGGGACAGTATAGTACCAGGACCCAATTCTCACATAAAAATACTAAGTCACCAAAAAAAAACAAAAAAAAAAAGGCAGAACAAAATAACCAAAAAAAAAAAAAAAAGAACTTGACTATTAAAAAGTGACTATGCTGACAGAGAGGATCAAGGAATAAACTTAGAAGAGGACAATAGTGTCAAAATGGCTACATTTGAAATCTCAAAGAAAAACAGAATTTGGTCTCAAGTAGAAAAAGAATTCCTAGATTTTTTTTTAGTTTTCACCATTCATTTCCACAATATTTTGAGTTACAAATTTTCTCCCTGTCTTTCCCACACACCCCCCACCCCAAGGCAGAGAGCATACTGAATACCCCTTCCCCCAATTTGTTATCTCTTATATCCTCCCCCATTACCCCCCCTTTCATCAATTTTCTAGTAGGGCAAGATGGATTTCTATACCCCAGTGCCTGTATATCATATTTCTCAATTGCTTTAAAAAACAATTTTTTTGTATTTGTTTTTAAAACTTTAATTTCCAAATTCTTTCCCTTCCTCCCTCCTCACCAACCTCCACTGAGAAGACAAGCAATTCAATATGGGTTGTACATGTGTAGCTACACAAAACATTTACGTAGTAGCTATATTGTAAAAGACTAATGGTATTTCCCTCCATCCTACCCTGCCCCCAACTTATTCTATTTTCTCCTTTGACCCTTACTCTTCAAAAGTGTTTGCTTCTAATTACCCTTTCCCCCAATCTGCCCTCCCTTCTATCATGCCCCCTCTTATTCTCTTCCCCCCTACTTTCCTGTAGGGTAAGATACCCAATTGAGTGTGTATGTTATTCCCTCCTTAAGTCAAATCCAATGAAAGTAGGGTTGACCCATTCCCTTTCATCTTCATGCTCTTCCCCTCCATTGTAACAGTTTTCTCTTGCCTTTTTTATATGAGATAATTTACCCTATTCTATATCTCCCCTTCTCCTTTTCCCAATATATTCCTCTCTTGCCTCTTAAATTTATTTTTTAGATATCATCCCTTCATATTCTATTCATCCTGTGCCCTCTGTCTATGTATATATGTACACACATATACACACACTCACATATATATTTATATACACATGCACCCTCCTATACATACATATATATGTATATATACATATATTCCCTTCAACTATCCTCATACAGAGAAAAAGTCTCATGAGTTACAATTATCATTTTTCCATGTAGGAATGCAAATAGTTCAACTTTAATAAGTTCCTTATGATGTCTTTTTCCTGTTTGCCTTCTCATGCTTCTCTTGCTTCTTGTATTTGAAACTCAAATTTTCTGTTCACCTCCGGCTTTTTAATCAAGAAGACTTGAAATGCCTCTTTTTCATTGAATGCTCATATATTTGCCTGAAGCATTATACTCAGTTTTTCTGGGTAGGTGATTACTGGTTTTAATCCTAGCTCCTTTGACCTCAGGAATATCATATTCTAATCACTTTGATCCCTTAATGTAGAAGCTGTTAGATCTTGTGTTATCCTGATTGTGTTTTCACAATACTCAAATTGTTTCTTCCTGACTGCTTGTAATATCTGGGAATGCTTGGATTTGGTTATAATATTCCTAGGGGTTTTCTTTTGGGGACCTTTTTCAATAGGTGATTAGTGAATTCTTTCCATTTCTATTTTGTCCTCTGGTTCTAGAATATAAGGGTAATTTTCCTTGAGAATTTCTTGAAGAATGATTTCTAAGGTCTTTTTTTGATTATACCTTTCAGGTGGCCCAATAATTTTTAAATTATCTCTCCTGGTCAGTGATTCCAGTTCAGTGCTTTTTCCAATATTTCACATTGCCTTCTATTTTTTCATTTGTTTGGGTCTGTTTTATAGTATCTTGATTTCTCATAAAGTCTTTAGCTTCTATTTGCTCGAATCTAATTTTGAAGTAGTGATTATTGAATCTCACAAACTTGATTATATAGGCCAAAACCACAAACCACAACTAGGGAGGGGGCTAGCAGTAGCTATTATGTACAGAAGCTAAGAGAGCATGTAATTCATTAGCTACATAGTTCAGGGCTAATTTGGGAATATGGTGCAAGGGTACAAGGGTGCAACCCCCCAATGACATAGGGGTCCCTCCCAGAAAGGGTGGAGGGAACAGGGTGGAGTGCCATAGCACTTTCCAGAGCAAGGGACAAGGTCTTGGGGAAAGGGGACTGAAAAGTCCCAGAACAGGCCAGGGTCATGTTCTGAGCAGAGGGTGTGGGGACCCTGTTTGGTCAGTGGGACAGGACAGGGTGGTCTCTAGTCTGGAACAGGACAGGGTGGTCTCTAGTCTTGCACCATAACCCCAGGCTGATCCTTATACAGTACACCATAAGGAAAAATTTACAGAATGCTAATTTGAGGAAGTAGGGGGTAGGGGAATATGCCTTGTGCAACATGCCCAGACTTTCCTTAAGCAGTTACAAACTATGGGAAAAAAGCAAAAATAAAAAGGGGCTTAATAGTGGGACACAGGTGGGTCACAACTCAGGTATGACTCAGGTGACCTGGGATTTGAATTCCAGTACAACAGAAGTATAAAAGCTCACTACAAAATTCCTTTAAAATAAGAATTGAGCAAGTGGAAGCTAATGACTCTATAAGACATCAAAGTACAATAAACCAAAAATTTTTTAAAGGTTTTAAAAAAATGTGAAATTTATCATTGGACAAACAACTGACCTGAAAAATAGATCCAAAAGAAATATTAAAGAATTATTGGACTACATGAAAGTCATGATCAAAAAAGAAAAACCTAGGCAACATCTTTCAAGAAATTATCAAAGAAAACTGCCTTACTATATTAGAACCAGAGGGCAAAATAGAAATTGAAAGAAACCACTGATCACTGCCTGAAAAGGATTCCAAAATGAAAAGAACCCGGAAGATCATAGCCAAATTCCAGATCTCATAGATCAAGGAGAAACTATTGCAAGCAGCCAAAAAAGAAACAATTCAAATATCATTGAGCTACAGTCAAGATTACACAACTTTTGGCAGCTTTCACATTAAAGAACCAAAAATTTGGACTGTGATGTACTGGAAAGAAAAAGATTTAGAATTACAATGAAAAATCACCCACCCAGTTAAATGGAATATAATCTCCCAGGGCAGGGGTAGGAAAGCATGGAATGGACATGTAATGAAATAAAGGACTTTCAAGCATTCCTAATTAAAATAAAAAATTTGTCCTCCAAATACAAGACTCAAGGGAAACATAAAAAGGCAAAAAAGAGATAAGGAAAGAAAATATTAAGAAATCAATTAGGTTAAATTGTTCATATTTTTATGTAGCAAGATAATATTTGTAATTCTTTAGAACTTTATTACTAAAAGAGCAATTAGAAGGAATATATGTAAACTGAGGATATAAAGTGACTTTGTTGAGATGATACCAAAAAGCAAAAACAAAATCAAGGAGTAAGAAAGAAAATAATATCAGAAGAAAAAGAAGGGGGGAGAATAAATGGGGTGAATTATTCCACATAAAAGACACATGAAAGAGGTGATGAACTCTAAGAAATTCGGAGGGGGAGGAGGAGAGGGTGGAACATGACCGATGATGGAATTTGCTTTGCTTCATTACACATTTGTTACAGGAGCTTGGGGTTTTTTTCTTTCTTAGATTTTTGTTGATTGAAAAAAGTGTGTGTGTTTTTTGTGTGCATGTGTGTGCACATATATGTGATTTTAAACAGAATGTTTATAAAGCAATACAGAGGTGTACTTGTACGTGTTTAACAACAAGGCTCTCTGGGGAGATAACATTTGCATATATACTTTTTAATTTAATCTACATTATTAATACTTTCTTAAATCTAGACAACCAATAAAATTGTAAGCCAAGCTCCAATTTGTAGCTTACTGATTTCTGAGGTGTAGGTGTTCATGTTAAAAATCTAACTATCAGCTCTTGCTGATTATAACATACCTCTACCTGAAACACTACAGGGTACCCTCACTTATATTTACAAAATGGTCAAATGGCTCAATATTAAAAACATTTATGGGATTATCAATGGAAATAGCATTTAAGGAGATGCATAACTATCTTCTTTGCAGCTAAATCCTGTAGGTCATATCTTTCCATCTGACTGGAAGCTGAACTCTCCTATGTATTTTGTCACCTCTCCTTTAAGAATGGGAGCTCCATGAGAATAAAGAATAGCTTGTTTTTAATTCATATTTCCAGTGCTTAGCTCAGTGTTTTGTACATACTAAGTGTTTTCCGTTCAAATGGAGGATTTATGCAATAGGATGGTCAAGAATTGCACAAGATCAGGTATAAATTGGGTTGCAGTTAATAAACATGGAGAAAGTATGCACACTGATGAAATCATAGATCCACTGAAGCATTCTCAAAAACTACTTTACAGTCTCAAAGCATATAATGAACCAAAAAGAGTTGGGTAGTAAGCCTAGAAAATATGGTTAAAGCATATTCTCTTTTCCCTTTATTGTTGGCAATATTGTTCATTTTAGTCTATGTTTCTGGGTCACATTTGACTGTATTGGCCAAAGACAAATTCTCATCTAGGGTAGTGATTGAAAAGTCTATCTTTTTCATTTAAATTAAAAATGAAAAGTGATAGAAAAGTCTAGATTAGTCTATGACTAAAAGATATAACATAAGCATAGAGCATGGGATAGGCACGGGGGCACACCCTGGCACAACATTCCCATTGACCATTCCCCTTCCTCTCAGAGCAAGGGTCAGTGGGGAAGTTTGCCCAAGGTATGACATCATATGCAGCCTAGATCAATATATACATAGTATATGTAGAAATTCAAAATGGCATTACAGTGAGCAGACTAATGGAGTATGGTCATGGCAGTAAAAATTGTTGAGACTTTAGGATTTTATTTAACCTACATAGCATAGCAGATAATTGTATTAGCAACCTTTACTGGGTATTCAGTGGAGAATATAGTAGCTAGCAATTACATTACAGAGGCATTTGTAGAACCAGTTTATTTTTAACTTCTCAGAAACAGTCAATAAACCTTTATTAAGCACTCACCATATGCTAGACACGGTACTAAGTGTGTATGAAGAAAGGCAAAAAAAGAAAAAGGAAATTCATAGACTTATAAAAGAAAAGTATTACAAAAGATTATTAACTGTTAGGTAAAAGTAAGAGTTATTAAATTCCAAAAGCCCCCAGGAAAATCCACTCATTTGTCAATGGTGTGCCATATTGGGCAGAAACAACCCTCATCAACCTTAATTGTGACCAGAGCTCAGAATCAAATCATTCCCCCAAAAAGGAGGCACAGTTAGTTTGTGTAGCCACAGGCCCCTAATGTGTTAAAACCAAACTTGATTGCAATTTCTTCTAGAATTAGTTTTGGGAAGAGATAAAATTACATCTGTTCAGCCACAACCTTTTAGAACACCTTTGAGATGAAGGTGAGTCTGGGCATCAGATGATCATTAACTAGCTTTCTTTTTTAAGGGGAAAAAGTTTTTGTTGTTGTTGGGGTTTTTTTGCATGCATTCTTTTAACAAAGGGATAATTGCTGCCTGATTAAGCTGACAGGGAACTTTTCTGCATCAGAAGGTAGCATAATTGCTCAAAGAGAAAGTACATAAGAAGCAATGCTCTCTTTAAAAAAAAAAAAGATAAATCCAAAATGTTTAAAGGGGGGCATTAGGAGAAATGCCTTCCTTGGAAGGTTCACAGAAAATGCTATTAGAGGAAACTATCAGAAAGAGGAATATCAGATGTTGCCACTGTGAATACAACATCCTAAGGATAAAGGAAACAGAATTAAGTCAAGTCAGCAGTTTAGCAAACATTTATTACTTGCTCCTACCAATATTATGCTAATCTATGTAAGGTAAAAAAAGAAGTATAACATATAGCTTCTGCCTGTAGGGAACTTACAGAGGAAATAAATGAGAGACAAGACATATCTACCATAAAATAACTAAGTAAAAGTCTGATCCAGTTCAATGCGGGAAAGTATATAACCTCACTAATACCCTCCATTATTTCCGCCTTCTATATGTATCTTTTAAAGTCTAATTTGCCACTAAGTTCATTGTGCATCTATTTGGGTTTCTTTAGCCATCTCTTTTTCTGCTCCTTAGAATTTTTTCTCTTTGAGTCTTTAAATCTTCATCCTTGTGATCTTCTAATCCCTCCTAGCCTAACTTTCCCTGTAGAATTTTAGTTCAGGAGTGTAAGGTTAATGGGATATAAGATTTTCTCTGCCCATTAATAGGGCTCACATGAGCCCTGTGGCAGAGCCAATTAGGCTCAGTGCCTCAGGGATCCCCACACTTTTCCAATTAAGGGCTGATTTCCAAGTTTCTTTTCATTAAGCCGTATAGTATAACTGCAGTATAATTGTGTTGCTTGGAGGGAAAGATGTGAGCAGTGAAAGGTGAGGGCTGAGAGAGAAATGGTCCAAGGGAGGAACTTGCCTAGGGTAACTGATTTTCAGGTAGGCTTGATAGAGAGAAGCTTGAGATGTTGGAGATCCCTGGATTTGTGATGAGTACCTTGCCAAATCTCATCTTTTGGTACCCCAATAACAATGTCCCAAATGAATATTTTGGTTTTGTCTTGGAGAAGGAGAGTTTATTATCTTTTGCAAACAAATCCTGGGAATATATATGCATATTCATAGCAGCTGCTATGGGCATAAAATTGGCATTATATTTGGCAACGAGGATGAGATCTGCATAAACAAAAATGAAAGTATGGTGACTGGGATAATTGTTCATTGTTTCCCAGTTGTGATAGCTATGGTTTTATGGCACCCCAGGAAAAAAAGTGGCCTGAGGAAAAACAGGCAAGTAGCAATGATGGGAGCAGTTTCTGGTTGCCCAGAGCAGAACCCCTGGGAGATAACCTCTCCTTCTCCTTCCCTACCCCACTAGCATTCCTGAGGAGAGAGATCAGAGCAGCAGCTATGGGAGTAAAACAAACCTATGGAAGGAAGGGTGACGAAAGCTAGGAATTCAAATGAAGTAACCCCACTTTTGACTGCACTGGAGAGGTGAAGACCCTAAAATGTATTGTATTCAGAGCCTAGGCAAAAGCATGAGAACTTGGAATGCTCCTGGAGCAGGAACAGAGAGCTGCCTGTGTGTAGACCCAAGCAAGAGCTGGGAGTGTTCATGGCCCCTATAAGAAGAACCCCAGAACTCCGAATTCAGCCTCAGAGCAAGATAAAAACTTTGTAGCAGGGCTGTTTCATCTTCTGCTGTAGCTGTCACCATGGCTCTCAGCGACGCCGACGTCCAAAAGCAGATCAAACACATGATGGCTTTCATTGAACAGGAAGCAAATGAGAAGGCCAAAGAAATAGACGCAAAGGCAGAAGAAGAATTCAACATTGAGAAAGGTCGTCTTGTGCAAACACAGAGACTGAAGATAATGGAATATTATGAGAAGAAGGAGAAACAAATTGAGCAGCAAAAGAAAATTCAGATGTCCAACTTGATGAATCAGGCAAGGCTGAAAGTCCTCAGAGCCAGAGACGACCTTATTTCAGACTTATTAAATGAAGCAAAGCAGAGACTCTCCAAGATAGTGAAAGATACAACCAAGTATCAGGTGCTTTTGGATGGTCTAGTATTTCAGGGATTATACCAATTGCTTGAGCCACAAATGATTGTCCGTTGCAAGAAAGAGGATCTCCCTCTAGTCAAGGCTGCGGTACAAAAAGCTATCCCTATGTACAAGATTGCGACTACAAAAGATGTTGATGTCCAAGTTGATCAGGAGGCATATTTGCCAGAGGAAATAGCTGGAGGTGTGGAGATTTATAATGGGGATCGTAAAATAAAAGTTTCTAATACCTTAGAAAGTAGGCTGGATCTTATAGCCCAACAGATGATGCCAGAAGTCCGTGGAGCCTTGTTTGGTGCTAATGCCAACAGGAAATTTTTGGACTAAGCCTCTGAAGAGGTGGGATCCATTCCATCTGCTGTATTGTTGATGAGTTATGTGTGTCTAAAATTGAAGAAACAACTATCAGTGTTCCTCCTTTCTGATGCTCTGACATTATCCTTTATTCTTCAGTGAAG
>JAQQSW010003421.1:0-14696 GCA_028646575.1 Pseudocheirus occidentalis | reverse complement strand
TTTTTTTAGTTTATCTATAGCTTCTAGCCATTCTTCCAGTGTCTTGGAAGCATTTGGTGGGGGGGTTCTGACTGTGCTGTCTTCCTTCCATTCCATGCTTTGATCCATTTTGTCCACAAAAAAGGATTCTAGAGTTTTATTGCTGTTCTTATTTTGCTTCCTTTTCCTCATGTTGGCCAGTCAATTAATTTAGCTTTGTGGAACACTGCTTCCAAGGGGGAAAGCTCTGTTCCAAATCCCTGGGGTTTTCCTAGATCCTGGAGCTATTAGGGGGGGTGTTCCAGCCACCCCCAGCTTTGGTTCGCTGAAAGCACTCCACAGGACCACCACCGAAGACCACGATCCAGATACAGGCTGCTCAACGAAAGAGCACTTGACCCTGATCCATTGACTCAGGCCCCCGGTGGGATCCACAGGCCAGCGGCTCTGAAGCAGCCCGGGGGGGCAGCTGCCGATTACAGCAGTTCCTGCCCTTCCCCCACTGCTTTCTTGCCCAGGAGGCAGATTGCCTGAACTGCTTTTCCTCCCCAGAAATTAGTTTGAAAGCTTCACTCACTTTCACTGACCTTTATTAATCCTTATTGTTTCTGATTTAACAGATGTGAAGATGGCTCCAGGTACTGTAGACCGTTCTGCAGGGTAGACTCAAGCTGTGCCTTGGGAGTCTTGGCTACTCCTGACCACCTTGAGGCCTGGCCCCAGTTATGGTTTAGAGCTGGGCTGGCCTAGGCTCCTGACCTACAGGCCTGCGCGATGAGCCCCTCCTGCTGAGCTGCCTTTCTCTAATCCCTATTTTTCATGCCTTGGTACATGTGAAGATGCTGGAGGCGTTGTAGATCTTCTCTCTTGTAGACTGGCTGCAGCTCTGCTCGGCTCCTCCCCGCCGCCCTGGGGCCTTGCCTGGTGATGTTTCTGTTTCAGGCTGGGCTGGCCTCGGCTCCCATTCTGCTGTGATGAGCCCCTGCTGCTGAGCTGCCTTCATCGAGAGATGTGTTTTCTGTATTTTGAGTTTGAGAGTCCTAGCATTTGTCTCCGGTCATATTTCATGGGTATTTAGGGTGGCTGTGTTGGAGCTGTGAGACCTTGCTTCTTTTACGCCGCCATCTTGGCTCTGGCATTGCCCTTCAATCTTGAAGAGGACCAAAATGACATCGCTATGCTAGAGTTAAGTTTCAAAGGGTCCCACTGTGGCTGATCAGAGCAATATGGAGTTCAGGATGCTCTACCACAGGTCAGGCACAAATAGTCCATGTGAACATTTGGGGTGAATTCTCTAAATTTGTTCATCCTGTGTTTCCTTTGACCTGTTTCAATTCTTCTATGCTAGCAGAGACCAGCCCCTCCTCTGATGTGGGTACACCATAATGAATGGTCCTGTGCCAGGGTCTCCCATGCCACACAATCAATTTCAAAGTTATTAAGAGAGTCTTTGAGGGTGTCTCTGTATCACTTCTTCTGACTACCATGTGAACACTTGTCTTGTATGAATTAAAAAGATAGACAGAAAGATAGAGAGATAGACAAATGAGCAGGTAAATAAATAAATGGATAAATGAATGAATAAATTAAATGGATAAGTTAATAAATAAATAAGTGTAGATGGTTAAATACATAAATATAAATAAGCAAACAAAGGAATGGAAATAGATGATAGACAGATGAATGATAGATTGTTTATAAAATTCCTAATAATTAGAGTTGTCCAAATGTGGAATGGTCTATTTCCCATAGATTCTGTAATTTTATAAGTGTTTGCTGATAGGCAGCCTTGTGAAATTGAGCTCAAGTTCTACTTCAGACACTTACTAGCTAGGTAACTTGGGTAAGTCATATTTCCATCTCCTCATCTGTAAAATGTGAATAATATTATCTCATGTTCTTATCGGGATCAAACAAGATAACATATGTAAACTGCTTTGCAAAATTTAAAGGTCTGTATAAATGTTAGTATTATTGTTATATGTTTATCATCTCTATATAATTATTCTATAAATAAATCTATATGAACAATATATTTATACACACATATATGTTGAGGGATATTGCAATATTGTGCATAGAGGGTAGGTAGAATCAGTCAACCTTAATTCAAATCTTGCCTCAATTAAATTTGGGATTGTGAGCAAATCACTTAACTTCTCCGGGTCTTAGTTTCCTTATATATAAAATAATGGTGTCCTATTAACTGGCCTTTAATGTCCTTTCCAGCTCTAAATTGAATCCTATGCTCTTACATTGCTTTTCACTAGTATAATGTAAGCGCCTACTAAAAAAGGATTATTTCATGGATCTTTTTATGGAAAGGGGAGGCAAGACATTTGGGTCAAATGACTTGCCCAGAGTTACACAGCTAGCAAATATGATCAAGTTTTTGAGGCTGGATTTGAACTCAGGTCCTTTTGACTCCAGAGTTTGTGCTCTATTCACTGCCGCCACCTACCTGTGCCGTATTTCAGGATTTGTTTTGTCTCCTTTGTCTACTCATCATCTAGTATATACCTGGGAGTTAGGAGTTTCTTAATAACTACTTGTTGATCTATTGCTTGATAGAAACTGAACTTTTCCTTCCCCTATTACTTAGTAGATAAAATTCAAGACTTACTGTGGTAAAAACAAAACAATGCAAATATCACCCCAAAGTCAATTTTGTTAAGTACATCCTCAGATAATAGACAATCCTTCTATCAATGGCCCAGTACTGATAGCCTTTCTAGCTTTTAGGATCTTAAAGACCTTGTGCTCTGATGGCATAGACTTAAAGGTCCTAAGGTTATCTACTCTTCATGATAATAATAATGAAGAAAAGGAAGAAGAAGAGGAGGACAAATCTGAACCCAAAGAGCAGGAAGAGATGGACAAATAAGAAGAGCAATGATAGGGTAAAGATAAGGATGAAGGGGAAGAAGAAGAGGAGGAGGAGACATCAGAAATCTTTAAGGATCCATGATCTAACCTCATGTTTACACCCCTCCCCTCAATCAGTGGCAATCATCAGCAATTCATGACTTCTCCTCCTGAGTATCTGTATGCTTGTCTTTCTGTAAACCCTCTATAGAAGATACATCCAATGATAGAAGCCCTTTTCAGATTCTATTTATATCTCATGGATGCCAGTGTACCACTTTCTTGGTCCTTCTCAGCTGCTATTGCCTTCCACTCTCAGATTACCTTTCATTTACTCTGCATATGTCTTATGTGCTATTTATTATTATTTTCAATAAAATGTACATGTTATCTTTATTGTCATTGAAGTTTCTTCCATTAATTTCCTTAAAAGCAAAGATTGTGTTTTTGCCTTTCTTTGTATCTTAAGTGCACAATTCCTCCACACAGCAGGAGCTAAATGCATGCTTGTTGACTGATTTTCTGTTATCCTAATTACAGTGTAAGACTGATCATGTCATACTTCTATTCAATGAACACTAGTGATTCTCAGGCAACCTCAGGATGCATTGTTTGACATACAAGACCTTCTGTAACATGTTCCTTCCTAATCTTCTTATACCTTCCTTATCTCCACATACTCTGCTATCTAATGTCACTAGCTTCATTGCAGTTCTTGAATAAAGCACTCCACTTGCTGATTCCAAGCATTTTCCTTGACTGCCTCCTATGCTGAAGATTTTCTCCCTCTTCATTTCTATCTCCTAATTTCCCTGCAAGCTCTAGCTAGAATTTTATCTTCTACAAGAAGCCTTTCCTAATACCCCATAATCTTAGCACCTTCCATCTGAGATTATCACCATTTTTTACAGTATAAAGCTTATTTGTACATAGTTGTTATCTTTTCCATTGTAACATGAATCTCTTGAGAGAAGGGACTATTTTTGTTTGTTTGTTCATTTGTCTTGCTTTTTGGAGGGCAGTTGGGGTTAAGTGACTTGCCCAAGGTCACACGGCTAGTTTTTGTGTTAAGTGTCTGAGGCTGGATTTGAACTCAGGTCCTCCTGACTCCAGGGCTGGTGCTCTATTCATTGCACCACCTAGCAGCCCCAAGAAGGGACTGTTTTTGCCTTGATTTTTATCCACAACATTCAGTTCACTGCCTGTCATATAGCTGGTGCTTAATAAAGGCTTGTTGACAGACCAGCTGTTCTCTTCTGCTCTCATTAAATGACCATCCTATTTCCTTTATGAATCCCACATATACTTGATTTTTTTCTTTTATATAACTCATTTGCAAAATATTCATTGGCCATGTTTTGTAGCCTATGTTAATCCACCATACATCTTTCCATTGTGTCTTGAGTCACCTGTAATGGTTATCCTCCTAATTATATTGAATAGTCATAAGGCAAACCCAGGAAAATGCTGGTGTTACAAAGATAGGCTTTGGTGGCAGAGAATAGCTTAGAATCATTGAAGTCTTGCAGAACTCCCCAAATGGGATCATAGCTTCCTGGAACTCATTTTGAAACTCAATCACTGTCTATAGTGCCTACCAAGATTTCTTTACTAATGGAATTAATCAACAAAAAATCATATTCGTGTACATATTCATCAACTTATATTATCCAGCTTGCATCCAAGGTGTCCCTTTTTTAGTGACCATGGATCTCATTTTGCTAGCCCTGAATGAAATGAGCAAAATTTCCAAAGCCAAGCTGTTTTTTACTTGCATCTGACTCCCTATGACCCCATTTGGAGGTTTGTTTTTTTGTTTGTTTTCTTTCGTTTGTCATTTGGCAAAGATACTAGAATGTTTTGCCATTCCTTCTTCAGTTTATTTTACAGATGAAGAAACTGATGCAAATAAGGTTGTGCCTTACCCAGGGTCACACAGCTAGTAAGTATCTTAAGTTGGATTAGAACTCAGGACTTCAAGAAGTCCTGAAGTCAAGACTCTAAGCCCCAGTGCTCTATCCACTGCACCACCTAGCTCCTCTCCCCCCAAATAAAAATCAATAAGAGTTTCACACAATTGGCATTTTTTTCCTATTTGGATTTTTAACAGAACAAAGGACCAAAGATTACAGATTAGGAAATTAGGGGCCAGAGAGTATAAGCAATTTACCTATCATGCAAGAGTTTTAAAAAATTAAAGTTATTTGTCTTTGGAGAAGAAAATATGTTACAGTGGAAAGAGCTTCAGTTACATAATCAGAGGATATGGGTTCAAATCTCACCTCTGATGCTTATAACTTGACCCAGACACTTCTACTCTCTGGGATTCAGTTTTCTCTACTTGTAAATTGAAATGTTTGCTCTAGATGACTGTTAAAGTCCCTTTCTAGCTTTAAGTCTTTGATCCTATGGTTTAAACCCAGGTCCTTTGACTCTTGATTCAGTTCTCTTTTCCAGTAGACCACACTTTTTAAATTATCCTTCAAGGCACTAGTAAACAAGTAAAAAAGACTGATGTTTATACTCAGTAGGTTGTTTAATAATTACATTTAAGTCAACAATAAAAATTTCCATTAATATATCATCTTATGGTTTATAGAGAGCTCTACACGGAAAATCATATTTATTCATCCAGAGGATGACATGAAGCAAATGCAGGAAGTATTATTCTCTTTTTTCAAATGAATAGCATGAGAATCAAAAATACTAAGTGACTTCTACAATGTCACACAGCCTGAATATCCCCTGTCCAAGTCCACAAGAAGTATCTCATCAATGTCTTCCTCTCTCATTCCAGTTTGTTTTTGCAAACTAGTATTGTTAGGTTTTTTGTTTGTTTTGTTAAATAGCAAGCTGAAAGCTTCCTGGAATTAGGGAACACTGAGATATAGTAGGCATAACCCTTGCTTTGAAGTGAGGAAGACCTGGGTCTAAGTCCCAATTTACTAGTTTTGTTATCAGTTGCATTTTTCCATCAAATCCCTTATGAATCTCAATTTATTCATCTGCAAAATGGGAATAATTATAGCACATTGTGAGAATAAAAAGAGAGTACAAATATTCTCTCAAAATAACTCATTTTAGAGATTTTAAAGAACTATGCCAACTATAGCCCCTCATTTTGCCCTCTGGGCAAAGGGTTACCATAATTGTAAAAAGTGCCCCAACCCCTACCAGCACTGCAAATAGCTCTGACCTTTATTGATAATCAAGTCCCACCTCTGAAGGGAAAGAAATGCCTCTGAGGCATCATGCAATTAATTTCTTCATTGGTTCCAATCATGTCAATGAGCCACTGATATCCCTCCCTCCCCATTACAGTGCTGGGAGATTAAGACAGGGAAATGGCAGTCATCCTTCAGCCAGGTACCCATCTGTGGAGATGGGAGGGCAGTAGGTGAGGGCCAAACAAAAAGAGAGATCACAGAGCATTAGGCAAGTAAAGAGATGCAGGAAATAAGATGGGGTTTTTAATGGTTTCAATTATATGCTACTGAATAGATATCTCTGCACTGTCTAGGTAGATCTGGCAGGAGAAACCTCCTAGGGGATCAATTCTTCACTTCTCTGTCTGATATTCAAGGCTTTTCTTAATTTGGCCTCATCTCCAAATTAATAGAATCATTGAATCCTAGATTTAGACCTGGAAGTAATCATAGTGATAAGCTAGAACATTGTACACATGAGTAAACTGAGGAATAAAGGGCTAAAGTATCCAGTATCAGAGCCTGGAGTCAATTTCAGACCCACTGATTCAACAGCAGCACATTTCTCACTTTCTCATGTACCTCTTCTCTCTCCTTCCTCCCAAAACATGCAACCTGCAACCTCTACTCTAGTCAGGATGACCTTAACCTCTCACCCCAAAGCTTACAACACAAATTAGTTGTGCACAACTCATGTGCACATGCTCACACACACACACACATATACACACACACCACCACCACCACCACCGCCAAACCATGGTAATTCTTGATTCACAGAATAGAGTTAGAAATGTTGCTCAGGCTGTTACAATCCACCAATGATGTATACCTTCTTCCTTGTTTCTTGTCTCTGTCTTATCTTTCCTCTGTAGTATTGCAGGACTTATACCTTGAAGGAACTACATGATTGTTGGACTGCAGATTGAGTTGGGAAGGACCTTAAAAGTTCACTCATTTCACAGCTGAGAAAAAAAGAAGCTAAGAGAAGTGGTGCAATTTGACTGCCATCACTCAAGCCCTTAACTTTGAATGTATCGATATCATCATCGTCATCATCATCATCATCACCATCATCATAAGAATTTCTTAAACATTTGCTGTATACTAGGCACTGTGCTGAGTACTGGGGATACAAATAAAGGTTAAAAAAAGTTACTTTCCCTACATAAATTCAAATGATTCTTATTATTTTTATTATCATACAAGATAGAGAGAGCATAAATGGGAGGCAATTTCTCAGAGAAGGAGGTGGTAGTGTTAAGTGAGACGAGGGAAGCCTCTTGCATCTTTTGGGATTTGAACTGAGACTGGAAGGAAGACAGAGATACCAAGAGGCAGAGATGAAAAGGGAGAGCATTCTAGGCATTTGGGATAATCAGAGAAAATACTTGGAGTTCCCTCTGTGAGGAATAGCAAGAATAGCAATGTTGTTTTAAATAACTACTTGTTGAATTGTTGCTAAAGGATTAATTAATTTATTGTTTTTAAATTTTAAAGTCATCTCACCATGGAAATAGGTTCTCTCTTGTTTATGGGAGTTGGGGGAAAGCAATAAGTTCTTTCAAGAAGGAATTAGCTTCCCATGATTATAGCCAAAAGGTTAGGGAACTATTTCTCATGGATGTCACAGGGTTAAATGATGATTTGGGGTGAAGTAGGACTAGCTGGCTTATGGAGTTCCTGCCAACTCTAAGATCATGTGAATGAGTCAGTCAATCAGTCAATAAACATTTATTAAGCACCTTAGCATTGTGCTAAGTACTGAGTCTGTGAATAAATGAATGGACAAACTGTGAATTCTTTGGATGGGCATGAAACTGCATGAAAGATAGGCTGAAATATGCTGATAATACTGAGAGCAATAATCTGATGATGGTGGTGGTGATGATGACAATGCAGATGGCTAACATAAATAGAACACTTTAAAGTTTGCAAAACATTTTATATACTTTGTCAGTAGATCCTAATAATAATATTGTGAGACAGGTTTGTTTTTTGGGGGGGAGGTTCCACAGTAATCAAGAAATTTGGATTTCATTACTGGAGAAAATTCTCAGTGTGCAAACTCCCCTCTCCCCATCCATGTAGCTTGGAAATTTCTTTATAACTTACAAACTTATGGAGTTGTCCAGGGTCCTGAAATGTTAAGTCATTTGTTTAGTTTGCATAGCTACAATGGTTCAGAGACAGGATTTAAACCTTGATTTTCCTAATTCCAAGCCTAGTCCTCTATCCACTCTACCTTATTGGCTTTTTGAGTTTCAATTTTGCACTGCCTTAGCCATTTACTGATGGACTTTTTGAAGCTATTTGTCATCCAAAAGGACAAGCATTACAGAATAAAAGAGGTAAGAGGGAACATGGAAAGTATCTAATCCATCCCTCACATGAAGCAAAGCATTCTGCTCCAATGTAACCAACAAATGATTATTCAGAATCTATTATAATATCTCCAGCAATGGGGAACCCCAAACCAACTAAGATAACATAAAATTTTCTAACAGTTTTAATTGTCAAGAATTCCTCCTTCTATTCAGTTGAATTTTACCTTCCTGTAAAGACTGCATTTTCCCTAGTTCTGCTTCCCTGAGTCAAGAATAACAAGCTTGTTTTCTCTTTCATATGGCAACACTTTATTTTTTTAAATAGCACTTGTGCCCTGTACCCATTTCTCTGTTAATTTTTGTCCATACAAAGTATCCCAAGTTGTCTAACCTCAAAGATCTCTGTGGTATCCTGAGTCCTAATAGGAGGTTGTCTGACTTCTCTGAGGATAACTTCCAGTATGAACTGTGTCCCTTCTCTCCTCAGACATTATCACCCTTCTGTTACAGGCTCTCATTACTTCATATCTAGACTATTGGAAAAGCCTACCGAGGGGTTTGCCTGCCAGGACCCAAATCCGGTTGTCCTTACTCCTAGATTCCCTCTATTCTTTATATCCCACTGATGATTTAAATACTAATGTTGACCTGTTCTCTGATTATGCTTAGTTTAGCAGTGGTCGTCATCCAGACTTGAATAGGATAGGATATATCTTTCTGACTTACCCTAAACCTTCCTTTGTCTCTGGGGCTTATCAGAGCTTCTGAAATCCCTAGACAGTCAGCTTCTGTCCAACCTTGTATCTCTCTAGTAGCACTTAAATACTTCCCAGTCCCTCAAAGATAAAGCGTTAAATTGGCTGCTTAGCATTTTCAAAATTAATACTAATTAGAGGGGCTTGGAGCATGCTCAGATCACTCAACATGGGGCCCTTATGCTTCTCTGACTTCCCTTACCATGTGGTCAGGGATAGCCTCCTTTGATTGGCTGAATAGCTGGAACAGGCTGTATCTTTAATACTACCAGATTGGTGCAGTCTTAGTCTCTGCTTCTTGAGGGTGAAGATAATACAAAATGCATCCACAATGCAGGTGCTGTGGACTGAACTAAAAAGGAAATATGCCTTCCCCTCAATCTCTCCTCTTATCCCATGGCTCCAAGAAATGAGCCTGGTATGTCTTTTCTGGTTCTCTTTGTTTCATGTGTCCTCCTCAGTTTCAAGTACAAGGGCTAATCCACACTGGACCAGGAGTTTGAGCCCTGACTATCTTGGAGCCAGGATTCCAGATGTGATGTTTCAGCCAGCCTCCTGGAGAAGCCCTGAGAAACCAGGCTGCCTTGGACTCAATCCTAATTGTGACTTTTTACTTGGAATTTGAGACTGAGCTAAACTATTTGTTTATTTGTTACTATATGTTTGGAATAAATCTCTCTTTGCAAAACTTAATCTGAGTGTTAAGTTAAATGGAACTTAAGTGCAGAGGTGCTCCCTGCATCTGAGGGGAAGTTATGATGGAGACTGGAGACATTGGTAGAGCCTAGATACTCCAAAGCCCCTTAAGAGTACTGGAGAAATCTGGAGGAGGGGTGAAATATAACATACTTGACCTTCAACCACTGGAGCCAGGGTAGTCAGTGTCACACTGAAAATAAATTTTGAGTTTTTTCTAACCAGAGATCTGTTGAGGAGATGTTAATAATAACTACCCATTGATACTATGATGTGCTATTTACAATGCCATTTCACATAGTAAGGACTTCATAATTAAGAACTAATCATGATACTAGCCAATATTTGTACAGCTCTTTAAGAGTCATAAAGTGATTCTTTATACAAACCATGTGCTATAGCTAGTGCAGTTTTTGTTCTACTCATTTGACAGAAAAGGAGTTGGTGTTGAGATGAATCCAAGTCTTTGTGATGCCATTTTAGAGTTTTCTTGGCAAAGATTCTGGAGTAGTTTGCCATTTCCATCTCCAGCTCATTTTACAGATGAGGAAACTGAGGTAAACAGGGTTGAGTGACTTTCCCAAGGTGACATAGCTAATGAGTATCTGAGGCCAGATGAGTCTTCCTGATTCTAAACCCAGGGCTCTATCCATTGCGTCACATAGCTGCCCCTAAGACTGAAAGAAGCAACATGACTTTCCTGAAGTACGTTAGGTAGGAAGTGGTGGACCCAGGATTCAAATCAGACTTTCTACCTGCAAGTGAAATGCTCCTTACTGTACACCAGATTCCCTGGTTTCCTCCTGGACAAAGCTCAAATCCCATCTTCTACAGGGGACCATATGCCGTCAATCCTCCAGTTGCTAGTGCCTTCTCTTTTCAGATTACTTTACATCTCTTCCATGAATATCTTGTATCTAAACTGTTGCTTACATATTGTCTCCTTATTTAGAATGTGAGATGCTTGAGGACAGATACTATTTGTTTTCTCTTTTTCTTTTTATCCTAACCACTTAGAAAGGTGCTTGGTACATTGTAAATGCTTAATAAATGCTTGCTGACTGATTGACACCACCATCGTTACATAAGCCTGAGGGTGAGTGAGACCTGCCCAAAAGGGAACTATAGATTCCTAAAACAAAATTTTTAACATATTCAGGCTTGTATCTGAGGATGCCTTCACTGTCTCACAAAAATCAATTGATCCAAGGATCTTTCTCATTTAAGTAGAAACCTCATCAGCATGGCATATCTTCAGTGAAAATAAGAATGATTATAATGATATAGTTAAGAATCATGCAGGATGAGAAAGAAGGCTTGATAGTGCTGTGTTCTACATCAGTGGAGGAAAGACACACTTCTTTGAGATCATGAATCTATCTATAAATCAGAGCAGCAGCAGTAATTAGAATAATAGTCATTTATTTTTCATTGCCCTTTATTATTTATAAAACATTCGCCTCTGTGGTCTCATTTCATAAAGCTTGTTTTCATTTCTAGAGGTTTTTAAATTTGCAGAGTTCATTCTTTACAACAAAATTGTGAGGTAGGGAGTATTAAATACTACTTTCCCCATTTTATAGAGAAATACACTGAGGCTCAGAGAGAAGTGCCATGCAGATAGCTAGTCACCTAGCTTATATTGGCACAGCCAGAGATCCAGATCAGGTCTTCTATCTCCCATTCTCTCCCCCCAGTGTTCATTACATTCTACTGCAATGTTTATACCTAGCATTCCCCACATCATCACCTCCTCCTAGCCCCCACCAAAGCTTGTAATTAGACTGTCACCAGAGACAAGAAGGGCTTTCCTTCAAGGCTTTGGCATGGACAGCTTTGGGAGAACCTAGACATAGAGCTATTTGCTATTGCGGTAATGGCCTCTTCCCAGGAAATAGATGTGTCTGTAACAGAGTGTTTGAACCCTATAAAAGTAAGGATAGTATTAGGACAAGAGAGAGGCTTTGTATCAATCACTGGCCCGTTAGCTAAGGAAGTTACCAGGCCATTGAATCTCCCTCTCTGTATCTTCAATTCTATCTGCAGAAAATGAAGCCTTTGAAAGAAAGGTTAAAATAATTGACTGGGCCATCTGTCCCCCAGATACAGTAAAAAGGGATACTGTACTAGTGAAGGGTGGGACATGACTGGTGCTGCTAAGGGTTCAGTAATAATATTAGGAAGTTTGCAGATGTGGGGAAAGGATTTGGTTTCCTGGTCCTCAAAAGCAGTTGAGTATCATAAAGTCACAACAAGACTATAAACCACCTTCTCAATGTTGGCAACACGGAGTGTTTAGAGCTGTGACCTCTATTTATTCACCCTCATTCTGTTTTCTGTGTTTGACACTTCTTCCATGTCTTATCTATTGTTATGAAATTGAAATTCTCTAAAGGGAAGATCCTGGGATTGTTTTGAATCAAAGTCCATGATAGGTTAAGCAAATTTACTAAAAGTATAATAGATATAAGTAAGTAAGCTACCTCCTGAAGGCATAAGTGATGTCCTTATGTATTTACTTATTCCTACTTCATTTATTCACCACTTTGTCTTCATGAATTAAAAGTGAGTGAGTGAATGAATCAACGGGTGGGCATATTAGGAAAAAAGGAATAAGTTAATGAATTTACTTACTCATTTACTCATTTGTCTATTGACTGACTCATACACTTATTCCATCACTTACTTATTTGCCATTTCTGATCCTGAAAATGCCTGTGAGGATACCTTATTTTCTGTACAGAGAAGTCATAGATCTCATACTTGTCAGGGACTCATCATCCCTACCCAAATTATGGAATCATATCATTTCTGAGATAGAAGGAAGGAGTTTTACTTAGAGATGGGGAGAGGAAAAAAAGAGACCCAGGAGACACTCCAACAGAGAATACTAGTCTCTGACTGAAACATACTCCTAGGACTATAGATTTAGAGCTGGAAGAAAAATTAGAGGCTATTGAGCCCAACTGCCTCATATTTCAGTTAAGGGAATTGAGGCTCATAGAAATTAAATGACTTGCTCAGGGTCACAAAGCTAATAAGTGTTTGAGGTGGGATTTGAACCACCCTAAATCCAGTATCATCTGCATCTGTCTGTGCTGCATTTTGCCAAATTGTCAAAGGCTATTCACGCAAAATCACTTGCAAATTCTGAACACTCGATTCATCAAACATGCAGGAGTGGACATCACCCGTAGTCTTTACACACTACTCTGCCGCCCCAACTGATCCTTCGTTAGACTCTATTGGGTAAGAGATGGTACTGCAGAGAAAATACCAAGGGAATCCCTTCTCCCAACCATCTTATCAATGTTCCCTTCCCTCTTTTGCCTGAGGCCAACCTCCCGTCCCATCACCACCAATCCTACTTTCTTAGAAGGGAGCCCAGAACCCTAATTCCTGACTCTCAGACACTTCAATCTCCCCAGTGTTGTGGGACTGGGCCCTCCAGTTCCACCCCAGCTTTGGTTTCATGGGTAGATATAGTTATTCACAGTCCCTGGATTAACAGGGAGACACTAATTACAATCCCTCTAGCAAAATGGAAAACTATTTGATGAAGGATCACCAAGCCTTAGCATTGGCCTTGCCACTGTGTTCTCCATAGTGCTAGGAATTACCATATGACTTGCCCATGCACTCTAAGAATCAATGTTATTATGATAGCATGAGAGAAGACATGAGAAGAGTTTGGTAAAATATAAAGCTATTAGTTAGGTTATATTATCCTCATTATTTCCACTACTATGTGGTAGTAACACTAATTCCCAGACAAACGAAGAGAATTGCTTCAGATGAAACAATGAGTTCATAGTAAAGTCAGGAGTCAAATACAAATGTCTTCATTTAATGTCACAGAATTATTTTATTATAGTTCCTTGTATTACTTACAGGATTCCATGATCCTGACTATTATCAAATATTTCTGCAACATGGCAACAATCTCGTAATCCCCCAGATATCTCCACTGGGACCATCCCCTCCATTCCCTCCCCAACCAGAAAATCATGCTTCATCCCTGAAACATTTATGGACTTTGATAGGCCAACTTTGGCCAAATATTTCTCAGTTTCAGACAGGGATGTCCTGGTATATGCTCAACTACCAGATCTCTAATAAATAAAAAAAATCATACATGACACACTTTTTTTTTTGCTTTTTGGAGGGCAATTGAGGTTAAATGACTTGCCCAAAGTCACATGGCTTGTAAGTATGTCAAGTGTCCAATATCAGATTTGAACTCAGGTCCTCTTGACTCTAGGGGCAGTGCTCTATTCACTATGCCACCTAGCTGCACTAACATTACACATTTTCAAGTTTAATCTGCATTATTAACATTTTCTTCATCACTTTCTTAAGTCTAGACAATCAAAAAAGCCAAAAATTAAGCCTGATTTGTTACTTGTACTGCTTTCTGATGTATAATTGCTTATAGTCAAAATTTTGCAATTGGCTCCTGAGCAGGTTAAAGCTGGCTCTGGTAGCCATCCTGTTACAGGTCTCCAGAGAACTCTGAATATTTCTAGAAATTTGACCCCAGGTACAGGCATGAATTGCTACCACCTTCCCAATGCCCCTTTTTATTTTGTCTTCCTCAATTAGAATGTAATATCTTTAATGGCAGGGATGATCTAGGAAGCTTTTATTTATATTCTCAGCATTTAACACACTATCTGACACATAGTAAGAGATTAATCAAAGTTCTGTCTGCATTTCTATCTCTGTGTCTATCAATATCTTTCTTTTTTCTTTCTTTTACTTTCTTTTTTCTTTCTTTTTCTTTCTCTTTCTTTCTTTCTTTCTTCCTTCCTTCCTTCCTTTCTTGTTTCTTTCTCTTTCTTTTCTTTCCTTCCTCCCTTCCTTCTTTT
>JAQQSW010003420.1:0-14696 GCA_028646575.1 Pseudocheirus occidentalis | reverse complement strand
AAAAAAAAATGGACTATGTACTAGGGCATAAAAACCTCACAATGCAGTGCAGAAAGGCAGAGATATTAAATACATCCTTCTCAGATAATGATGCAATAAAAATTATATGTAATAAAGGGTCATGGAAAGACAGACTAAAAACTAATTGGAAACTAAATAATTTAATCCTAAAGAATGAGTGGGTCAAACAAAAAATTATAGAAACAATCAGTAACTTCATTCAAGAGAATGACAATAATGAGACAATGTACCAAAACTTGTGGGATGCAGCAAAAGCAATTCTTAGGGGAAGTTTTATATCTCTGAATGCATACATGAATAAAATAGAGAAAATGGAGGTCAATAAATTAGGCATACAACTGAAAAAGATGGAAAAAGAACAAATTGAAAATCCCCAATTAAATACTGAATTAGAAATAATGAAAACCAAAGGAGAGATTAATAAAATTGAATTCAAGAAAACTATTGAATTAATAAATAAAACTAAGAGCTGGTTTTGTGGGGAAAAAAAACAACAAAATTAATAGAGCTTTAGTCAATATGATTAAAATAAAGAAGAAAGCCAAATTACAAGTATCAAAAATGAAAAGGGCAATCTACCTCCAACAAAGAAGAAATTAAAACAATAATTAGGAATTATTTTACCCAATTGTATGCACGTAAATTTGACACTCCCCATGAAATGGATGCATATTTACAAAAATATGAGTAGCCCAGATTAACTGAAGAGGAAGTAAATTACTTAAATAACCCCATCTCAGAAAAAGAAATTGAACAAGCCATCAATGAACTCCCTAGGAAAATAATCTCCAGGGCCAGGTGGATTTACTAGTCAATTCTATCAAACTTTTAAAGAACAGTTGATTCCAATACTTTACAGACTATTTGGGAAAATTGGAAAAGAAGGAGTCCTACTAAATTCTTTTTATAACACAAATATGGTATGGATACTTAAATCAGGAAGAGACAAAATGGAGAAAGAAAATTGTAGACCAATTTCCCTCATGAATATAGATGTAAACATTTTAAACAAAATATTAGCAAAAAGACTACAGCAACTTATCATGAGAATAATACACTTTGATCAGGTAGGATTTATTCCAGGAATGCAAGGATGGTTCAATTTTAGGAAAACTACCGGTATAATTGATCATATCAACAACAAAACTAGCAAAAACCATATGATTATCTCAACAGACGCAGAAAAAGGCTTTTGACAAAATATAAGACCCATTCCTATTAAAAACACTAGAAAGTATAGAAATAAAGAGTCTTACTTAAAGTAATAAGCAGCATCTATCTAAACCCTTCAGCAAGTATTATATGTAATGGGGATAATCTAGAAACATTTCCAATAAGATAAGGGTAAAACAAGGATGTCCATTTTCACCCCTCTTATTCAATTTGGTACTAGAAATATTAGCAATAGCAATGAGAAGAAAAAGAAATTGAAGGAATAAAATTAGGCAAAGAAGAGACTAAGCTATTACTCTTTGTCAATACGATGGTATACTTAGAGAATCATAGAGAATCAAGTAAAAAACTACTTGAGATAATAAATAAATTTGGCAAAGTTGCAGGATATAAAATAAGCCCACATAAATCCTCAGCATTCCTATATATTTCTAATAAAATCCAACAGCAAGAGGTAAAAAGAGAAATTCCATTTAAAGTTACTGTAGACATTATAAAATATTTGGGAATCTACCTGCCAAAACAAACCCAGGACCTATATGAATACAATTATAAAACACTTTTCACACAAATAAAGTCAGATCTAACTAATTGGAAAAATATCAGTTGCTCATGGCTAGGTCAAGCTAATATAATAAAAATGACAATTTTACCTAAATAAAATTACATATTTAGTGCCATACCAATCAGTCTACCAAAAAATTATTTTAGAGAGCTATAAAAAGTAACAAAATTTATTTGGAAGGACAAAAGCTTCAGAATATTAAGCAAATTAATGAAAAGAAATGCTAGGCATGGTGGCCTAGCCATACCAGATTTTAATCTATATTATAAAACAGCAGTCATCAAAACTTCTTGGTAGCAGCTGAGGAATATAGTAGATCAGTAGAATAGATTAGGTACCCAAGACAGCAGTCAATGACTATAGTTATCTACTGTTTGATAAACCCAAAGACTCCAGTTTTGGGGATGAAAACTTACTATTTGACAAAAACTGCTGCGAAAACTGGAATACAGGGGTGGCTAGGTGGCACAGTGAGTAGAGCACCAGCCCTGGAGTCAGGAGGACCTAAGTTCAAATCTAGCATCAGACACTTAACACTTATTAGCTATGTGATCTTGGGGAAGTTACTTAACCCCAATTGCCCTGCCTTCCCCCCTCCAAAAAGAAAAAAAACAAAACTGGAACATGTTATGGGAGAAACTGGGTATAGACCAATATCTTACACTGTATATCAAAATCAAGTCTAAATGGGTGCATGATCTAGGTATAAAGGCTGATACTGTAAGCAATCTGAGAGAGCAAGGAATAGTTTACCTGTCAGATGTATGAAGAAGGGAAGATTTTATGACCAAACAAGAGTTAGAGAGCATTTGAAATGCAAAATGGATAATTTTGATTACATTAAATTGAAGAGTTTCTGTACAAATAAAGCCAATGTAAACAAGATTAAGAGGGAAGTGGGAAACTGGGAACGAATCTTTACAACCAGTGTCTCTAATAAAGGCCTCATTTCTAAAATATACAGAGAACTGAGTCAAATCTATAAGAGTACAAGTCATTCCCCAATTGATAAATGGTCAAAGGATATGAACAGGCAATTTTCAGAGGTAGAAATTAAAGATATCTATAAGCGTATGAAAAAATGCTCTAAATCACTACTGATTAAAGAAATACAAATCAAAACAACTTTGAGGTACCACATCTCACTGGTCAGATTGGCTGAGATGACAAAACAGGAAAATGATAAATGCTTGAGAGGATGTGGAAAAATTGGAACACTTATGCATTGTTGGTGGAGTTGTGAACTAATTTAACCATTCTGGAGAGCAATTTGGAACTACGCTCAAAGGGCTATAAAAATGTACATACCCTTTGACCTAGCAATACCACTTCTAGGGCTGTATCCTAAAGAGATGATAAAAATGGGGAAAGGACCCACATGTACAAAAATATTTATAGCAGCTCTTTTTGTGGTGGCCAAGAACTGAAAACTGAGGGATGTCCATCAATTGGGGAATGGCTGAGTAAATTGTGATAAATTAATGTAATAGAATACTATTGTGCTATAAGAAATGAGCAACAGATGGACTTCATAATGACCTGGAGAGACTTATATAAACTGACGTTGAATGAGAGTAGCAGAACCAGGAGAAATTTGTACACAATTACAGACACAACATATGTGTGAAGATTAAGTGATAGACTGGAGTCCTCTCAGCAATGCAACATTATAGGACAACTCCAGAAGACTTATGATGGAAAGAGATAGCCACATCCAGACAAAGAACTACAGAGTCTGAATGAAGATTGAAGCAAACTACTTGCTCTCTCTTTTTTTGTTTTGTTTCATTTCCTTTCTCATTGTTTACCCCATTGGTTATAAACCGTCTTGACAACCTGACTAATATTTAATGTGAAGGTATTTGTAGACCCTATATTTGATTACATGCCACCATGGCAGGGAAGGGAGAAGAGGAGAGGAAGGGAGAGAAAGTTTGAAACTCAAGGGAATGTGGAACTGAATGTTGTAAACTAAAAGTTAATTAATTATTTTTTTAAAAGACTACCTGTTTTTTGTTTTGTTTTAACTTTATTTATATCCCCAATGTGTTAGTACAGTACCTGGAACACAATTGAACTAAGAATAACTTAAAATTTCTTTATCTAAATTTTATCTTTAATTAACCCTCAAAAATTTCCCCTGAAATGCTCAGAGCAAGCAGTCTAGTTGGTCCTTCACTCTCAAAAAGGACCATGACATCAGAAAGGTGAAGTCATGACTTGCAAGTGAATTGGATTTAAGTGAGTCAAGGCTATGCAAAGTTACCAGTCTCACTCTCTTCTCCAGAGCCATCTGGGTCCAGCAGCAACATATAGATCAGGATAACTAGAGATAGCGAACAAACAAAAAAACAAAAACTCTTGTCCTCTCCCAACAAGAGGGAACTCAATTTTAATGGGGAGGTGATGGCAATGAAAAACCAGAAGGGGGCACCAGAGAACCAACTCCTAGGGATTAGGATAAAAGAATGAGGGTCCCCAGGTATAATAGGCTGGTTGTGTTGCAGTTCTAAAATGGTAGAATTCAAAGAAATCTATTCTCCCTACTGTTTGGGCCAATGACAAACATGGGGGAAAACCCTGGTTTTGAATTATGGTTCTAACACTTAATATTTTGTTGTTTAATTGTTTCAGTCATGACCAATTCTTTATGACCCCATTTAGGGTTTTCCTGGCAAAGATGCTGGAATGGTTTTCCATTTCCTTTTCTAACTCACTTTACAGATGAGGAAACCAAGGGTCAAGTGACTTGCCCAGAGCCAGTAAGTGTTTAAGGTCAAATTTGAACTCAGGAGGATGAGTTTTCCCGACTCTAGGCCCACAGCTCTATCCACTGTGCCATCTAGCTGCACCCACCCCACCCCCAAAGAATACTTATTTTACCTTAGGCAAATAACTTAACTTCTCAGTTCTCTCAACTGTAGAAAGATGGGACAGGACTAGAAGGTCATCTTTAAAGGTTCCTTCCAGCTCTAAATCCTATAAGTCAAGAAGGAAAAAGCATAATGTCTTCCAGTACGGAAGTTACTGCTCAAGGAAGCCATTTCTCTGTGGGCTAAGGGGGTAAGTATCTCACTTGGAAGGAAAAAAATTCCCTGCCTTAGAAAGCCTCTTTGGGCCTTCTATTTTATTTCTATCTCTAGTAATGAAATTATTCCTACATTGTGAAGAGACGTATCACTGAAATTCATTCCTCCTTAAGTGACATTACTGTTCATAATGAGGAAATGTTCCCAAGTACTTGGAAATAGTTTCTTCTAACTTGGTTAAACATTCTCCTTAAATAATTTGCCTTACCCTATTATTTGTTTAGGAAATGCTCTTTCCATTCTATCCCTCCCCCTATCACCAACCATGTATTGTAAGAGTAAACTTCAATCCAAGCCTATGGTAAATCATTATACATTCTAAATCCATGGAGTTTAAGTTAGCAAGACTCTTACTGTGTCCACTTAATAATGACTTTATAGGAGGATTTCATTGCTAATCTAAGGATTGACTAGTTTTTGTCCTTTCCAGCTTAATTTCTGACCATAATATTATCCAGTCTAGTTATGTAGCATTGATTGTTGTTATACTCATCACTTCTCGTCATCGTGAAGAAGGGATCTAACTTTCCTCATCACACCAGCAACAACTGCTACCAGTGACAACCAACAGGTCAAAGAGCACTAAAGTCCCAGGAGTGGCAGTACAGCTCAGGCCATCAATGTTGCTTCCAGTCTACCCTCATACCTAACAACTCAGGGAAGGAACTCTTTTGGAAAGGCATCATCTATCCCCACCAACTCACCACTCACAAGATAAGCAAGCAACTTAGCTGAAGCAGCAAGGCACTGTGAGGGAAAGAAAAGAAGAAGCAAGCACCAAGTAAGTCAAACCACTACCACTGCCCTGATCACAATCTCTCCTTAAACCTAGATGGAGAAAGCCCAGGATTCTAAGCCCAAGAACCCTGGAAATAATTGTGCTTCCAGCTCAGTGCCTCAGTCATTACCCAGAGAAGCAACAGTTTGGGGGATACAGTCTGGCCACTGCTACTGCAACTATGACAGCTACATTTACTGAAAACCTAGAAATCTTTGGCTCTGTCAAAAATCAACATCAGAAACTTATATCATTTTTTCAGTGGAAATGATATTAAAGAAGAGGCATTACTATCTGTTTTATTGCTTCCCTTTAAAGATTATGAAACCTTCCCATCAGATAGGCAGTTGACAGTTTCCATTTAGGTTGTCTCCACCATTCAAATGTGAGCTCCTTGAGAGCAGAGACTATCTTACTTTTATGTTTTTATTCTCAGTGCTTGGCACAGTACATACAGTAAGTACTTAACAAATGTCTTATTCATTTGTTTACTCATTCTTAAAACAGTAAAGAAAAACAGTTCTTAAACTGTGATCCAAAGAACAAAATGATCCTCAGGATGATTTAAAATACAAGCCTCACAGAAAATTTTGTGCTATAGGTTTTTAAATTTATTTACATTATGTATTATATTATGTGCTTATATTATAGGTTTTAATTTACACTTTAATTAAAAATTAAGAACAAAAAAGTTGGTATAGCCTTATCATTTTTTTTATCTGTTAGTCCAGATCTTCAAAATGACAGCATTTCAGAGTCATAAAGGATCTCCCTTCCAGTTCAATTCACACCTGAAAAAGTATTCCCTCTAATTGTCTAACAAGTGTTTGTCCATCTTTTGCTCCAGTGAGAAGGAAAACCCATTATATCCTGAAGTTACCCATTCTAGTTAGGATAACTCTCATTCTTTGGAAGTTTTTCTTGACAACAAGCCTAAATTTTCCTCCCTGTAATGTCTCATCCATATTTTACAGAACAACCTTTCTAGTTCTTGGACACAGCTACTATATCCCCCATAAGCCTTTTCTTCTCCAGTTTAAGCATTCTATTGCCTTCTACCAAACTTCATGTGTGGCATAAATTCAAGTCCCCACACCATTCTCACTCTACATTTCTGAATGTTCTCCAATACATTAATGTCTTTCCTAAAAAAAAAAAAAAAAAAAAAAATTAGGTCCAACAACACTTCTGAAGTTTTTGTTTTCCCCTTGTGAAAGTAGAAATAATGGGGGAAGGCAGTTCAGAAGGCCTTTTGCCCCACTAAAATGATCAACAGAACATTGAAGACCACTGTGATGTGAGGATTTTGAAATAGAAATTATTTATTAAAGATTTGAAATTTCCTGTGCTTATCTTTGTAGTTTTCCAAATATAATTTCTTAAAGTTTACAGCAATGGAATTCTAGTTGATTTTGAAAGTTTTGCAACATTTGCCTAGTTCCCCAATGCCTATTTTGAGTTTCCAGTGACTGAGTTCAATATTCAATATCTTGGTCTTGATTTTTTTTTAAATGCTAGACATGAAAGCATATCATCTTAAATCTAATAAGTTATGTTCCATTACTTGCACTAAGTCAAATGTATACTTCAACTTATTCCACAGAGAACATGGATCAGAGACCTAGAGCTAAGAGACACTTCGGTAGCCTTTTAATGTATCCCTTCATTTTACAAAAAAAGGAGAATGAAATCTAGTGATGTTAAGTGGCTTACCCAAGGTCACACAGTTGGAAAAGTTAGGCTAGATCCCAGGCCCTCTGTATGCAGAATCAAGGCTCTTTCCATTTGTGTTATCACATAAAAATCTCCATTTTTGTCCAAATGAAAATATTAAGAAATCAACATTTCTCCAATCTAAAGTCCTTTCTTTACTTTTCCTTTTAGGAAAGTACTTAAAAGGTCAAGAATAAAATCTAAGAGTGGGGAAATCTAGGATTGTAACCAAAGCAAAACAAAAATAAAACAAAAAACTCAAGTCTAGTTAAGATAGTAGTAGCCTTTTCCATCCAAGAAGGATTAGAAAGAGCAGGTCGGGTAAGCCAAACAGTGTCAGACCTGGAGTCATGAAATCTTTTCCTAAATTCAAAGCTGGCCTCAGACACTTACTAGCTGTGTGACTGTGGGCCAGTCATTTAACCCTGTTTACCTCAGTTTCCTCATCTGTAAAATGATTTGGGAAAAAAGATGACAAACAACTCCAGTATCTTTTCCAAAGAAAACCCAAATGGGGTCATAGAATCAGATGCAAATGAAAAATGACTGAACAACAAAAAGGATTAGAATAGTAAATAGAATAGAGAATACATAGAATAAAACCTAATGAGAGTACTCGTTTCTCCATTTTAAAAGGATTATTGCATATCTGAGAGAGAAGTTCCTTTCCTCAAAGAAAGAGTTGAGTGACTTAAGATTAAGTGATTGTTGCTCCATTAGATAGAGTTTGTTCATTCAAAATGCATTTAGACATTTTCCTTATTCAAGACTCCTTTAAGATATTTCCAACTGTTTTGTTAGAAACCTGTCTAGGGGCATCAGGGTGGGGGGTAGAAAGCTCTCCATGCTAGTTTGGATGCTTCTCTAAATTAGAGATGTCTAGATTTGGAATGACACATTAATAAGAATGGCGCCTGAAATGCAGAGCACAGCACTAATGTTTTTTCTTTAGCACACTGTCAATTCAACAAGCATTTATCAAGCACTTATTGTGTACCAGACACTGTTCTAAGAACCAGGAATATAAATACAAGAAAAAATAAAGCCTGTTCCCATCCTTAAGAAGTTTACCTTCTAAGGGGAGGAAACAACACATAAAAGGGATCTGAAAAGGTGGGGAAGAAGGCATCCACATGGCAACATGCTGAAGCAAAAAGAAGGGCAAACAGAAGACAGAAGCAGAGTCAAAAAAGGAGGAGTGGGCATGCCTGTCCTAAATACTTCCTCAAAATGGAGATTCCAGAAAGAATTCACTAATCAGAAGATGGGGCAACCAGAGAAAAAGGATATTCCAGGATGAGAAGACTGCTGGAGTGAAGAAGTATGGAGAGTCAAATGCACAGCTGGGAGAGGAGTGTTTCTCTTTCTGATTACAGGGACAGTAAAATAAATTAAATAAAAGAGGGACAGGAGAAGCAGAATGTAACCACTGTGAAACCTATGACCCTCCCCCACTAAAAGCAACTAGGTATGATGAAGAAAACATCTATGAAGCCTCGAATATGGAGATGGAGAGCAGAGCAATGGGAACAGCAGAGGACGTCATCAACTTAGTTACATTCGTAAAACTCCCATATTATGTGTATATGTAACCATAAGGTATGTGCCCACCCATTTTCTTAATAAAAAGAAGCATGTAAGTTTAGGACAGTCACAGCCTAAAAGGCATAAATTTCATATAGATAAGCTCAGCTGGGGTCGAGGCTCTAGCTGAGCTCACCATGTCTGTACACTTCAGATAAGCCTTTAAATCCTCCCCTTACGCACAGTTATACACTTTTAACATTGTATAAAAACTTGTGACTTTCTCCACTGGTCAACCAGCCTTAGTCAGAGCAGACGAGCCAGCTTGGTCACTGAGGCTGACTAACTAGCAGGAGGGGGAAGCACATCTGACTCTGCCCAAGAGAAGCCATCATCTGACTTCGCCAGTAACCTTAATGGGGATCCCCCTTTAATATATAGATATAGATATAGATATAGACATATAGATAGATGGATATAGATATATAGTCTGTGGCTTTCCCTCCTTGGGAGCAGTATCTACCAAGAGAGAGCAGTAACCCAGCTTTGCCTAAAGCTTGATGGAACCTTCCTGAACCCCTATAGGTATGGCCAGTTCTGCGCTGTCTTGCCCAACATGATACCTGGTCTTAGGCATTTATACCTGTCATTATAATAAACGTCATGTGTTGAGCATCACTCTTGACTGGACCCAAATGATTCACTGTACCAACAGATCACATTCAACACCATCCACACTCAAAATCCCACTCTAACAATGTCTATAAATCATTCTGCTTTCTAACACATTCTTTAAAAATTAAGGAATTAATATTGGAATTTGTATCTCCAAGAAGTTTTTCCATAGAAATTATTCTTTCTGAAACAGAGTAGTAGAAAAACACAGACATCCCTCTGCCCCTATGGGCACTAAAACTTTAATTCCCTTTGTGGAATGTCTTTGTTTAAATAATCATTAATAAATGTGAATCCTTTGAGCTTCTGCCATTTAAAATTGCAACTGCAATCAAAGCTAAGGGAAAGGGCCATTGAACAGCATGAAATTTTTAAATGTTAAGGAAAAAAAACCTGTCACCAGACCAAAAGAACTATGTTGAGAAAGAAACTGAGCTAAATTTATTTGTATTAACAAACCTCAGTGGTCTCAACACAGCTTGTTGCCTGAATTGTTTTCATATCCAATCTCTTCTTTGTTACTAGAGATAGATATCGTCTTCCCTTTTAGAAAGTTGTTGGTACAATTTAGTACATTTGTAAAAATGGATCCCATACAATCTTCAAAAGCTATCAATCTTGCTTAGATTTCTGTTCATCTTGTTAACAATTTATTCTTCATTTGGAATCAGTGTGTGACTTTGGGCAAGTCATTTAAACTCTGTAAGTTTCACTTCCTTTTGTTTGAAAAAAAAAACAAAAACAAACTATCCGCTTCACCTACCTCACTTGGTTGTTATAAAAGTCAAATGAAATACTTATATGAAATGTACCTGCTATTCTCTCTATAGCATGGAACATTTTCTCCCTCATTTTCCATTTTTAATTTAAAGCTTTCATGATGAGATTCATAACCATTCAGGCAAATATATTTTTACTTGTGATAGACAGATGTCTTGTCCCAAACTTCATCATTGCTGCACTTTCAGCAGTAGTCTAAGACGATAAATTCCATTTACAGATTCTTAACCAGCTAACTAATCACTTTCCTAATTTGCTTTTCTTTTCTAAAGCTCCTTTTAGTCTCTACTAGCATTAGAGATTGAAAACATAACCTAAGGCCCTAAGGTATTCAGTTTCTTGCTCAGAAGTCCAAAATCTCTAGTAATGCTTTCTAAGTTCCTTTTGACATTAGCTTATGACTCCTCCTAAAGCCTCATAAGTAGGAAATTGTCATAAGTAGGAAAATGCCAGGTTTGGCATCTCTTAGGCTTAGAGTGTTCTCCATCACATCCTGTGTACAAATTCCAGGAAAACAGTATTCATCTCCTTCTATTCATGACAGATCAAAATATGGTCAAATCAGTCTGCTTGGCAAATACTATACTGCCAACATTGCTAATATGATTAATTCTACCAAATTCATAACTGGTTGGACAGCTATATTCAAAAAATGATGGCTAAAAGATCCATGGCAACCTAGGGAAAATTCCCTAATGGAGTGTCTTAGGGTTTTATCTTCTTTCTATTCAATGAACTGGAAGTTATAGATAGCATATTGATCAAATATGCCAATGACATAAAACTGAGACAGATAAGTGCATAACTAAAAACCACATGAAATCACAACATGGGGACAAAAATATTCTCTACAGGCTAGATTAATATAGAAAAATAAACACATTCACATTTATCTCTATTAAAATTTAAATCTTCCACTTTGGTTCAAAAACATCTACTACAGGAAAAGTACAATACATGTGGTAAAGAGTTTAGGGGAATAAAACTCAATATAAAGCAACAATATAACACAAATCAATGAAATAAAAAGCTGATGGAATATTTAAATGAATAAGAAATCTAATATTTAGATGAAAGGAGGTAATAATCCTACTGTAATACTAAGACTAAGTCTTGGGTTATATTTTTGTCAGGTGCTAGGTACACTGCAGGGACTGAGAAAGGGGAAAGGGAGAAACAAAAGTGCCCTAAGGGTTCCAAGGAGAATCAGATACCTTTGACTTATTATTTAGTTAAGAGCTTATTTAGTCAAACATTAGTCCGGAAGTTGCTTGCTTGCTGTTTGTCCTTCCTTCTCTAAAGGATGTGAAAGTGGTTTGTAGAATAAAATCTAATATAAATGTTACAGTTACCATAACAAAAGGAAACATTTGAAATGAATGAGAAACACTTTGGCCAGTTACAAATTATTCCAAATTAGTATTTGCCATTAGTCACATTTTATGTTACAAATGAAAATTAAAAGTAAACTATTGTTTTGTCCTAGACATTCACAGCAATGGGAAAAAAAAATCTGGCTTTAGGACTTGGCCTTAGGCAAGTAATTTTCTTCTCAGTACTTCTCAGTTCCTTTTCTCTTTACACAAAGTGAGAAAAGGTACTTTTTGTTTCCAGATGCTTTATCACAGAATCATCAACATTTGGTGCTCCCATCCTAACATGTCTTCTTATCAAACATATAGTCAAAAATCTCTTTGACATCATGGATATGGGATTTAGGGGTTTTTGTTTTATTTTTGGCAACAGTACAATAGACACTAGGGCTGCTTGTTATGAATCAGCAGCAATTAATATTAAGAGTGTTCACATATGTATGGGCACTATTCCAGAAATGGCCTAGAGCCATGACAGGCAAATTACTAAAGACTGTTTTATTTTAGCAAGAAAGTAATTTTCTAGCTGTATTCCATTAAGCCCAAAAGGGATTATATTCTAATACTACTTTATCTTGGAGGATTCTAAGGAAGAGACAGAATTAAGGCTGTTCAATGGCTAAGTATGAAGAAACAAGCTTCCAGAAAAGTGAAAGTATTTATTTCACTTGAGGGTCAACTTTAGCATGAAGTACAGACTTTATAGAAAACTAAAAAGATGGTGATCTTGAAGTTGACTCCATGTATATAAACATCACAACCCATCGTTTGAAACTAAAATTAAGGAAGCCAAAAACAATGACCATTCTAAGGGCAAATCACTATGCAAATTGCATTTTCATTCTACTAGTACAAAAGCTGAGATAAAAATGGGCCTTGAGTTCATTCTCAAAACAAGTTCAATGGACTATTATGGAAATTACTTCAATTACTTCAATACTTCAGTTATATGAAAGAGGAGTTAGCAATTAATTCCCAGGTGTGGAAAAAATGAAAACAGAAACAGTAACTAAACCTCTAATCTTGATCTTGCCCTCATAGAATTTACAATGTTGAGAAGACAAGATTTACACACATGAAAACAAGCAAATCATTTCTGAAAAGATTTCTTTAGTTCGGCTAGGACACCTATTATAAAGTTCTTCAATATAGCAGGATATAGAAAAAGTTAATGAGTAATGCTAAAGTCTCAAAGAAAATTCTAAGAGTACCAATAGGCACTCTTTTTTATTTTCTTTTTTCTTTTTGGAGGGGGGATGGCCGGGGTAATTGGGGTTAAGTGACTTGCCCAAGGTCACATGGCTACTAAGTGTTAAGTATCTGAGGTCACATTTGAACTCTGGTTCTCCTGACTCCAGGACTGGAGCTCTATTTGCTGCGCTAACTAGCCACCCCCAATAGGCACTCTTAAATGCATATTTTGTAACTATAAGAATATTTCAAAGACTGTTCTAAAATGATGTTTTATTTTAATTAATGATTCTATATCGGCTCTTAATTACTTATGAACTTGAGCAATTTTCTTCAGCTCCCTGGGCCTCAATTTTCTCATCTTCAAAATGAAAGGATGAGACTGGGTGATCTCTAAAGTTCCTTTCATATCTAAAGTTCCACACTTCTGTATCTGTCAAACCCATTTGGTTCAATTCATATGTATTAAGTGCCTACAGTATACTAGGAAATGTGCTTGAGAATATAAAAATTGAAAAAAAAACACCTGTCTCAACCCTCAAGACCTTACATTCTAAAAGAGGAGTGAGAAAAATGCAAAATGTACTGATAAAGTAAAATGAGGCAATTTGAGGATGTTGAGAACTTTAACAACCTCAAATGATACTGAGGGAATTTAAGGAAGAAGCCCCTGAACTTTCTCCAAGTGGCCATCACCACCTTCAACTTGCTTATTTCTCCTTACTTCAAACACCCAAGATGAATTCAATGTAATTCACTCAGTACAAGCCAACACAAAATACCAAAAGACCCCCAAGTTTAGAAGGAACAGTCCGTGCATGATATTTCTCATTTGCTGTTAGGTTCAGGTTCAATTAAAATTACACAAAGCATCAGTTCTATTTAACTTAAGCTCTCTTCCTTACTTATACGTACATGCTTTCAGATGTGGGCCCTGTTTCAGTGGGTATTACTTAGGCATTTTTCTTTGTTATTATAAGAAAAGGTTCATTGAATTGGGGAAGGGAGTATATGTGGAAATGACTGATGTAAAAACAAAACAAAACAAAAGGAATCAATAAAACTTTTTAAAATAGATCAAATCAGCGCTCTTCTTTCCCTCCCCCCCCCCAAAAAAAATGAATTAGCAGAAGCTGCAGCTTTAAAAACAGTTGAGGGTGGTATGACTCGAACCTCTAAAATGATTGCTAGAATGATAGTGACTACTGCTTCTGACAATCCTGCCGTGAGCTCAAAGCTATCCAAAGAGACCAGCCTCTCCAGTACAGCCAATCTGCAGCTAAAGGTACAGGGGCCTCAGATGACTCTGCTTTCTTGGCCTACATGACAAGCTTGTACTTGAAGTGTCCCCTGGCAGCTGGCTCAGGGATCTCAGTGTCAGCGCCAGCTCTAGCTCTTGTGGATTGAACAGGAACAGTTAACAGAAACTATTTGGAGAGTAAAGTTAGCACCAATCCAACCACATTTACCTCCTTACAATGTAAGTTCCCTGAGGGAAAGAACTGGGTTGTTTTTTATTTTGTTTTGTTTTGCTTTTTCTTTGTAGCTACAGTACATAGTTGGTACATAGTTGACCTCTAATAAATTCTCGTTAACTGATCTCAAAGGGTGAGAAGTCAGCACCTCCTAGAAGAAGAAACTTTACATTTACACTTATCCACACAAAGATACTTCCACATATGATTTGTTCTAGGAATCAGAGAGATCTGAATTCTAATCCCAACTATAGTACTTACTAGTTGTATAATACTGGAAAAGGCAGCAACTCTCTGTTATGTCTAGGCATTGGGAACATTCTATACCAAAAAGAATAA
>JAQQSW010003419.1:0-14697 GCA_028646575.1 Pseudocheirus occidentalis | reverse complement strand
TATAATATTGTGAACTATTGAAACTGTGAACATTGTACTGAATGAAGATTTGTAATGGAGTAAACAGAGTATTCACTAATACTATGTAATCCGAATCTTAAAAGCTCCTCACAGTAGCATTCTCTCAGGAATCTACTGCTGATTGGCTTTACAGTCAGTTTGGCCAGAACGGATGTTGAGTTGAGGGACAGCTGTAGATTTACGTTGGTGAATTTAGAAGTTAAGGTAGCAGATCTAACAATTTGTTAGCCCTCCTCTTAGCAATGATGGAATGGCATTTTTTTTTTTTATCCCAGGAGGTCACTTCCTGAGGGAAGTTATTGGGAAGTGTGTTACAGATAGGAGGGCCAAGATTGCAGAGGGAGAAAATGTCAACACACTTGAATCAGAGGCCTGGACACATAGTAAAAGGGGAGAGGGAAAAAAAAACTAGGACAGTATACTCAACCCTCATCCAGAATCTTGGGACAGCTGTCTTTTCTGGATGTTGGCTACTTCTGAGTCTGTATTAGATGAAACTTGAGGTCCCAGGAGGGTTCTGCTATTCATTCAGGAGTAGGGGCTTTCTTAAGATGATCCAGGAGTCAACACCCACAAGTCTGGCATCTATGGGAGTAGTTAGAAGGACCTGGTAGATGTCCTTAGAAACAATGACTGATCAATATGGGGCCAGTTTTCAGATAAGACATATGGGTTACTTGAGATGTACAGTTGAAGAAAACTCCTTGCATCAGTCTTTAGATCTCAGTTTCTTGTCAGCATAACAAAGATCCTTAGTTAAGACTCTTTACACAGCACATAGATATGGTCCAGTTTCCCAACCATGCAGGACTAGGTTCAAACAGTGCTTTCCTGTTTCCAAATTTAAAGGTTCCTAGGTAATTCTGATTTAATATAATTTAATTCAGTCCCTTAAATTTCGTTTCCCAATTTTGAAACTTCAGATAATTTCAATTGATATACCATTTGTTCTTTCTATTCTTACCTAAACCCTGTACCTGATATAAAAATCTTTTAAAATTTGTGAGGGTTCAAACATAAAGTGAATACTTCTGTCCTTTAAAATTATCAGACAAAAAAATTATCAGACAGATACTTTAAAAATGAGGATATAATTTTGCTTTCTTCTTCATTATCAGTGCAATGGTGTGTAAAATCTTTAATCCAATTTTGAGAATTTATTACTAAAACATACTCATAGCCTGAATTTCCATGATAGATAGATTTGGAAGCCAATTATATACATCTGTATATAGCTCTTAGAGAATAATCCTGTTGCTTTCTCAAATTTTATATTCCATTTATTTAGAAAACTTCCACATTACTTCTTTGTCTTATTACTTTGTCTAATCACCTACCCCAAGGAGAATATCATTCCTATAATTTGACCCCAAATGCAGGTTAAAATTGTAAGTGTTCATACCTGCATCCTGTTATAGTAACTCAGAGATGTTTCAGTGTCAATCTATTATTTAATAAATTTAGTACGGTACTTACAGAATTTCTTGATTTGCTATAAAAAAGAAAAGAAGGGATATAGTTATAGCAATGTCATATATCATAACTGGGAAAAAAATCTCCCTTACCTCTGTTTGATTCCAGGCATGAGTCATATCTTACAGTCAATGATGTAGTCACACTGATATTAAAAAACAAGGCTCAAGATTAACCAAGTGGGAATTTCCTTTTTGGAAAGGAAATAGCACAGCGGGAAAATAAAGTCAGGAGGATCCTACTAAGGTATATGCTCTGCATATGCATTTAGTTCACAAAACAGATACTTGAAAGTTTCTTAAGTAATCGGCATAATTTGACATCATTGGCCAACTTGGAGTTCTTTTGGTTGGGATAAATTAAGCTGGCAGGAAAATGAAATACCTGAAATGGGATATTTTTAATAAATGGCTACTTGAAACTACCAAGTGAGAAAACTTTTGTAACTTAAGATTTCCTTAAGAAAACATTAGATATAATTATCCCACATGTCTGTCTTATCCTTTCATCTGGGTTTGCGTCTTTGGAAAATGTAGGAAAATCTTTGGTTTATGTCATGTTTGTATATTCTGTTACCTTGAAAGATTTAAAATACAACCAGCCAGAAAAACTGCTAAGGACTATAGTCAAAGAGTTTAGAACATTGATGAATTTTCATACTTGAAGAAATTGTTCCAATAAGCAGGACTAACTCCCACTTTAGGCTTTCCAAGGAAGATTAAGTTATAAGAAAAGAACAAAGAGAAAGATAAGAGAAAAAGAAAAAAAAACAATTTTCAAAACACTTTTTACCCCTATCATTTCAACGTTGATCACATTGGAATTACAGAAGTGAAGTCAGATAATCAAAGATTATAGAATTTCTAAAAAACATCTTAGCAGATCAGTGAGTTTGGAAATGAATCATTTTTAAATTACAAGGGAGAACTCCTGGGATTTGGGGTGATTTCAGAAACTCACTCCCTTTTGAAATATTCTAGTAAATTTTGGGGTACCATTCTATATTATTTGTTTTAAGGAAAAATAAATATGGTTTTAAAAAGTAAAATGGCATTTTCCCCTAAAGAGTTATAGTTTCATTATTCTAGGGCAATGAAAGAAGACAGCTAGTTTGGAAGTAATCTCCAAATGAGAAGAGAAAAAAAATAGGTAGAGATTTTACACTTTACAGCCACCTCTTGTTAACTTTTTCTTGACTGTGAAAAGAGAAACAACAGTTTAAACTAGAAATACCCTTTATTTCCCCAATTCAGAGACCCTTTTCCTCTCCCTGTTAACCTCTCCCATCTCAGATTAGGTTGTCAAATAAAAGTGTTGAAAAAAATGCTGGAAAAAATACAGGGAAAATTGAATTATATTCCAGTTGCAGAAATGTATTAGTTGTGTAATCTTCAGCAGGTTATTTTAATTCTACTTGCCCCAGTTTCCTGATCTGTAAAGAGAAAAATAATAATGGTTCCCATCTCCCAGGGTTGTTGTAAAGATCAAAATGATATAATGATTATAAAGTGCTTAACACAGTGACTGGCATATGCCAAGTACTATATTACTATTATTTCTGTAACTGAATGTAATTCTTACATGCCTAAGTAGATTTAAAATGCAAAAGATAATAAGATTATTTTTATATAGGATAATTTGGAAATGCCATTAAGTGAATTGATGTCACCTGAAGTTTTGTTTCATGCTTTAACTACATGATATTGCTTATGTTATTATTGTATTTCTAAATTATATGGTAAAATCTGTGTATTCATTGTAACAGAAATGCTGTTAGACAAAATAAATTCCCTTTTAATCTGGATATTGTCATGTATGATTTGGGCTTTTAAAAGGAAGTGATAAAAATAGATACTTGAAAACTTAATTATTTAATAAGCCATATTTTGTTATAAGAGAATGATGATGATGATGATGATGATGATGATGATGATGATGATGTTTAATATAAAAGGGAATTTTCATTTGAAAATTCTTGGCTAATATGAAAGTGTATAGGGTGGTTTAAAGATGTACTTTAAACATATTAATGATGAGTCAACAATCAGGTTTTTGCTATTAGGTCTGAAGCTCCACAGTAAGGTTAGTTTTAATTTGTAAGTAAAGAATAAATTTAATGCTAAGTGTTAGGAAAACATCAGGAAAGATATTAAAGCTCTAAATTGTGGTTAGTGAAATTTTGCTATTTAAGGTAAAAATTCTTAGGACTATAATATTGTTTTGAGCTTTGATCACAGGGACAGTTGTTTGAATTGTCACGAAGCCAATAGTAGAAAATGGCATGCATTGCAGTCTGGGAACTGATAATGTAGAAGTATGTATCTAGGCAAAATTTGGAGGTTCATTCTTAGTTACCAGTTTTTTGTTACCAGTTACAAGTTCTTTGGTGGTTCATTCTTAGTTACCAGGTTTCTCATCTTACAACCAGAAGAAAACAAAAACAAAAACAAAGGTACCTGATCTAAGAAGCCAAAGGACTTCACCAGGAAGATACAGGACAAATCCTATCTTCAGTTGTGACAACCAGTTTCAATCCTCCAAAGAAGTGTAGCTCAACCAAAAGATGGGAGCTTAGGAATCAGAGAGGGGAAATCACCTCCTGCCACTCTCCAAGAGTGAATCAAGCAGAGCTCAAAGGGTGCCTTTAGGTACTATACTTCAAGTCAAACTGGGGACAGGACAGAAGGAATTAGCCCTTTCTGATCCCAACTGTCAACCCTGACCAAATGACCAAAGAGCCACAGCAACTCTGCAACTGCTGTTAACTCTAAAAAACTTAGGGAGTTCTCAGAGGTTATCAAAACCACAGTTAACTCTAAAAATAAAATAAAATCAGACAAACAACCAAAAAACAAATGAAAGAGCTAACAGTGGTTATAAGCAAAAAACTTTCTTTATTCTGTTGGAGGAGGGAATCTAGACACGTATGTGCTGCCTACCCCTCACCCACTTTCCCCAGTAGGAGACCCTCTTTAGTATAGACAGATTTCATTGCTTTATGATGAGGTACAGCCTCTGGGAGCCCCTTGAGCTCTCCTTGAATCTTTGAGGTACAGGCTCTGGGAAACCCCTTGAAGTCTGATTAAATCTTCCCACTTGATGAAGCATTTGCAAAGGCCATAAGTTTTTCACTGTGGCTGGGCCCAAACTACTAGCCTGGCTCTCCATTGTCCATCTACTTCCCACCCTTGAGCCTATCAAAACATCAATCCCCCTTGCATTGACCTCATTAACTCCTCCTGAAGACCCTCCCCAAACTCCTCCTTTAGACCACCCCTAGATTCCTCTGTACATAAGACTCCATCTTCTGTCCACGTGGTTTGAGAGCACCATAGAATGACTTAGCACAGACTTACTGTGGGACAGACTTACTCTGGCCTTCTTGCCCAATGCAAGCATCACAGATACCTAGACTACCTAAGAGTCTACCCCATATGGCAAACTTTTAATAAACTATTAATAAACTTTACTTTTCTTTGGCCAAGAAGACTTGAGTCAAATTCATTCAGTAGGAGCCGGCATGTTGGTATTTTGGGGTATCCAGGGCACCCTAACCCTAACCTCTTCACTTTATACTAGTGGTTATACTGTGAGCTGTAGCCCTGGCAGTGATGGGTAACGGCAACAATGGGACAAGTTTGATTCATAGCAAGGCTTCATGACTAGAACATGGAGACTATCTGATAATGATATGATACAATTCTGGGATTTTGCTGAGATAATCTAGAGCAGTGGTTCTCAACCTTCCTAATGCCGCAACCCTTTCATACAGTTCCTCATGTTGTGGTAACCCCCAAACATAAAATGATTTTCGTTGCTACTTCATAACTGTAATTTTGCTACTGTTAATGAATTGTAATGTAAATATCTGATATGCAGGATGTATTTTCATTGTTACAAATGAAACAACCCACAGGCTGAGAACCGCTGTTCTAGAGGGTGAGCACAAAGGACTGTTGTTTATGCCAAGCTCAAGGCACAGCTTGCTTGCTGAGTCTTGATAAATGGTCAAAGGATATGAACTGGAAAACATGGTATGTCCTAATAGAAAAAAAAAAAGTAAAAAGAGAGGGATGGTCTTGGCAAAGGGATCCTGACACTTCTAACAGTATAGAACCTTCATATCTTACTGCTCTGTTGGTTCTGGCTGGTCTTATCTACATAATCTTTGCTCCACAGATAGCTCTGCTGGTTTCCTGGTGAGTGCTATGTTTATAGTTTCTGTTAGTGAATTTACTTTACTGGCCTCTGCTGGGTGGTGTTCTGGTAACTGTTGGGGAGAATCGTTTCTGACAGGCAATTTTTTGAGCTACTGTATTCTGGTCTCATGGCAGAAACAGCTAAATCTTCTCAACTTTAATCCGTTAGAGTAATTGCTTAGAAGCTTCTCTGTTAAGGGCAAGCTGCCATCTCTTTCATCATAACCACCACACCCAGCTAACAAAAGCCAGGAAGTGTGCCCCCAAGGCTCAGATTATGTCTTTTCTTTTTTGACCCTATAGCTGGCTGGAAATCAAAGGCTTCTGTTACTGATAATTTACCTAATTTAGGGTTAGACACTCCCAAGATCCTCTCTGGTTTTTTGGATCCAAGACCAGTTATCTATGTTACGTTTCATTATCCCCATTCTAGACTGTAAATTCCTTCTTAGGAATGGGCATAGGGAATGAACTTATTTTCATTGCTTTAAGAAACTCCCAGGTCAGAAAACTCTCTACCGGATGTATGTCATCCCATGTCTGTAACTTACAGTCTTAGAGAGTTGCCAAAGAACGCTGAAAGATTAAGACGATCAATCAATTAATAAACATTTATTAACCAGCTACTAGGTTCCAGGCACTGAGCTGAGCACTGCAGATAGAAATAAGTTTAGCATGCTGTCTGGCACATAATAGGTGCTTAATAAATGTTTATTGAATTGAATTGTAATTGAATTGTCAAATGAAAAAACTCGTTCTCCCCACAGAGTCGAGAAGAAAGGAAGAGAATGGGAAAGTTTATGGGTTTTTTACTTCTCTGAGCTAATACTGATTTCCTCTCCTTTTCCATTTCCTCTGATGACAAATAACTAGGCATTGATTACTATTCCTTTACTCTTTGTTCTAGTGTCAGATTCATACTTTTTCAGTGGGGGAAAATCTATATTAATTCAGGCAATAAATATTGTGCCCTATGCTAGACCCTGAAGGAAGTAAAAGTAATTGTTTTCAAGTAAATATTGTATTTACGTAACACCTTTCTTCAAAAGAACTAAAAATGTTTTCGTATGATCCCATATGCTTCTTCAGTGTTGAAATGAAAACAATCTTTCATGACAAGTTCATAGGATTTAGAATAGAGAGTTCCATTTGAACAATCTAGTCCAATTCTCTCGTTTTATAGAGGAAGAAATGGGCATTTAAAGAAGGGAAGTGATTTGTCTTAGGTCACACAGTTGTTAAGTGATGGTTAAGACCCAAACCCAAGGCCCCAATCCAAATCTAGTTTTGTTTCTTTTATCCATTCATCACTTTTCCTCTAATAGATCATTATTGATAGGAGCCAAGCAAGCTAACTCAATGGGTTGTCAGACTATACTTTCATGAGCTGAGAAATAGAATTTCTCATCAATCATTATTTTGTTATGTTGCCCAGAGACAAGGATTTCGACAACAGGTGTTTTAATTTCCTCACCTATAGGAAGCATCTCCTTCACTCTGTCTGGCCTGCCCCCATTCTTGTTTTTTGAGAAAAGTCAGGGCTTCAGCTGCCCAGTAAGGGACTGAGCCTGGAAAAAAGGACAAAATATGGCATCAAGGAGGAAGGGCCTCAGACAAGGTCATTGGACTAAGAGATGAGTGAGAGAGACAACAGAGGCCTTATAGCCAGTACAGAACTGGGGAGTTTCTGTGTCTGCATTGCCCCTACTCCATGGTGGTGAGCCACCTATGGCAAGGAAAATCATAAGAGTTACCTACTATCAACAAAGATGGAAAAATAAAGAGACTGAGACAGCTCTGGTTTCTTAGTTCATGACCTATGCTTCTTCACCTAATTACCTGCTTGACTGGATGAGTGGATTGAATACCTTTTGCAAACTATTATATATTGTTTACACTCTCTCCCAAGGTCACACAGGTAGTAAATGGCAGCCTAGTGGATATAATCATAGGAAATATGGGGCAGAGAACAGAGGAGATGAAGTGTTAATATAATTTTTTAAAAATATGCATGAAAACAAGTCTGAGTCCTGTTATCCCTCTAGATAATGTGTGTGGGGGGGGGCGAGTTATGAATGAATCAGAAAGGGAGCTTTGTGTTGATTGGCTGAAGATTGTCTAGGTCCTTGATGGCCTTTAAAAAGTTCGTGCTGCCAGTCCTGTAAACAGTCTGGGCTTATTTAAAGTAGGGAACAGCTGTGTGAAGTGTCCTCTCTGCACCTCTACAAGGTTATTGGATTAGAGTTGAGAGGGAGACAAGCAGGCCTTATGGCCAGTAGAGATGTGGGGAGAATTTCTATGTCTGGATTGTCCATGTTCCATGATGAAGAACAACGTATGGCAAGGAAAATCTTAAGAGGTTCCTGCTAGCAACGGAACACCGAACGGAAAAAGGAAGAGTTTTAATTTGCCCTAGATTCCTAATCTGTGACTTGTGGTGTTTAAGGAACAGCATTGGAGAGGACTTGGCTTTCCTCCCTGCCTCAGCCATGTTTTTTGAGATGCCTCAGCCATTCAGTTGAATTACTCTGAGCTGGTAGAGATTCTGCATCTAGCTCTAGAGTTGTAGGGGAAGAGAGAAGAATAAAAGGGAGGGGAATATGAGGGGAAGGAAAGAGAGAGGCAGAGAAAGCTAAACGACCTGCTTAGGAGAAGTCCTGAGTACATATTTCTTGCCATCATGAGAAAAGAAAGTAAATTGGGAGCCTGCAGTGTCAGAGTCAATAGTTGCATTTGTCACATGTATTTCCTGCATGAACGCCTTATGACCAGTTTGCCACCACTCTTCAAACTGATTCTATGTATATTTGTAAATGAGTAGATTCCAGGTCTACAGGAGGAATCTTGTGCTGATATTGTTCTTACCGTGCCATTTTAGTAAGTTCCTTTGTTTTGAGTTAATTACATTTACTTGTTGACTATTAAAGGCAATGACACCAGTGGGATCTAATGATTGTGGTTGTAGGAATATAGATCTACAGAGTATCCTTGGAACCTATGAGAATCTAGTCCCACCTTTGGAAACCTAGCATGCAATCTGTGGGTGCCAAGTTGAGGAATTAGACTAGAGGAGGTACTACATACATTGTCATAGTATTTTTAGTTTTTGAGTCAGGACTGATGATGTCGTTGGGATCATCCTAGTGATAAACCTCCTTCCTCAAATGCAGATTGGCAACTGGTCAGTAATTTAGTCTCAGAAACTTGCCTGGGACTCTGAGAAGTTAAATGACTTGCTCATGGTCACACAGTTGGTATGTAAAAGTGCAGTACTTGAATTCAAGTCTTCTGACTCTAAGACTAGAACTCTATTTGTTGTTTCTCATAGTTTATATGGCAAAGAATATTAACAAACCTAGTAGCACCATAACTATTGAGTGAAGTTCAGAAACTGAATGAGGCTGAAACGAATGTTAGTGAAGGAGGGATACAGAAAAGAGAAATAATGAAGTTGATTCCACTTTAAAATACTAGATGACATTTTATACTTGAATGCATGGTTCTGTTTACCTGTATGTCTTTTATCCAATCACCTGCATCTTTTGTAGTAGGAGGCACACAAAATAGGAAAGGATAAGACTACTGTGAAACTGGGTCCCTAGTTTAATGTATTCACTAGAAAAATGAAGCCAAATTAACAAACTCTGACAAGCTGAAAGAAATGTGAAGAAATCTGACATTTTGAATAAGTTCAGCAAGGAAAATGCATAATTACTGCAGCAGAACTGTCAAATGGGTAAATTAGGTCTACTAAGCGTTCATGAATAATATCAATTTGGGAGAAAAACAGAACCCATTAAATTTTCTCGTATAATTCAATATCTAATGACAAATCAGTTTTTTCAGTCTTTAGATTCCTGATGCACTTCAGGAGCTTTGCTTCTAGTCCTTTCCATTTATTTTTTCTGCTCCTTTTTTCTCACTTCCATCTGATATCCCCAACCCCCATTCCCAACTCCACTCCTGACTCCCTTTGGCTCTGAAGGTTTACTTTGTTATAAGATTCATCATTGGCTCCTTTTAGGAATTTATGACCCACACTACGCCATGCAGATGACTTGACTTCTGCCTCAACTACCAGATAAATAATTGAGAAATCCAGAATATATTTTAAAATGTCATATGCCATACTAAAAGAAGAATAATTGCATATGGGTTGTGTTTTCTATTCACTCACATTCAGTTTTGACAGACATGAGTTTCTTGTTGTGGAATGTAGTTTTTTGTCTACTTTCATTTCTTCCACTATATAATCTTTTCTAACAAAGATTCTTTCTCTCTTAAAAACAAACAACAACAACGGAAAAAACACCATCCCCTCTTAAATGCAATAATTTTTAATTCCTTAAAATTCTTTCTAGAACATCCTAGAATATAGGATGTAGGCAGGGAGAACTTCTTTTTTCAACATATTGATTCACTTTGAGAAATTTGGTCATGTCAAAATGTAGGTAATCTATAGATAAAAAACCATTAAGTCAATTGTGAAGTATCATGAATCATTTTCTCACTGTAAATCAGTAATGTTTTATTGACCAACAGCTGAAGCACACTAAACTGTTAATTGAATTAAAACACAGTCAGTGAATCAGACTATGAACTCAGCTGTGTTTGACATTGTAGCTGATTTTGAATTACAGTACCTTATACAAACACGTGGTGGCACCAAACAATAGACACTTTGGAAATACGTTCTATTAGTTTATTCAAGAGTCTCAGAACTCATAGTGATTATTCCTTGTGTCCTACCATCACCATCATCATGTTGTGGCATTACATGAAGTTCTTCGAACAGTGGAATAAACACTAATGAAAATGAAATTAATTATAAAGTTTGAAGTTTATAAGGTGTTCACACCCACAACAGCCCTGGAAAGTAGATGATTTATGTGCTTTTCAGTAAAGGAAAATTAACTGTCTATATGCTGTTCATAAATTCATCTAGCAAAATATGCTGAATATTTAATATATGCAAACCAGACACTTCAGGAGAGGTTCAGAGATATGTTAGTAAGCAAATATATGCACATACACATTTGCATACAAACATGTATATATGTGTACATACATATATATTTATGTATATATAACCTTCAAGGAATTTGAAAGCAATGTAACATGGTCGGTTAGCCTTGGAAGTGAGAAGTCCTAGGTTCAAATTCTGCTTCTTACACATACTGAATGTTTGATCCAGAACAAGTCACTTACTTTTCTATCCAGTGATACTGGCTTGCTGGCTGTTTCATCAACAAGATGCTCCATCTCTCAGCCCTGGGCATTTTCTCTGGCTGTACCCCATGTCTGGAATGCTCTTCCTCATTCCATCTTTTATTGGAAGCTTTCCCCAAGCCCTCTTAGTTCTAGTGCCTTCCCTCTGTTATTTCACACTTATCCTTTGTATTTCCTGCTTTTTAAATATTTGTTTGCATATTGTCTCCTCTATTAGATCATAAACTCTTAGGGTAGGGAGTGTCTTTTGACTTTTTGTATTTTCAGTGCTTAGTGCTTGACACCTAGTAGGTACTTAACAAATGTTTGTTGATTGATTGATTAGCCTAACCTTTCAGTGTTCTTTGGCAACTCTCTAAGACTATAAGACATGGCACTGATGTGCATTGATAAAGGGAGTTTCTTATATCAATGAAAACACAAGTCTAATCTCTATCTCTGTTCCTATGAAGGAATTTACAATCTGGTAAGAGGATAATGATGAGTAGCATGGGATTGTGGTTGGATAACTGACCTTGGATCCACAAAAACCAGGGTTCAGGTTCTGCCTCTGCTGTCTACTGGATGTGTGACCTCTGGACAAGTTATTTACCCCTGTGGTTCTCTAGGCAGCTTTCTAAGACTATATGTTTCAGAGAAGATGGTGACATGCATTAGTAGAGTTTCCTCATCCAGGGATTCTCTATAACCCTACTCCACATCAAATTAGAAGACCCTATGGGAATAAAATGTTTGCTCAAATAATTATAGTGTAAATCAGAATATATGTAAGAAAAGTTCAGATGTGGTACTTTGAAAATTCGTAAGTGAGAGAGAGAAATTTTCTTTAGAGACATTTATGGAAAACATCTTGGGGGAGCTTTGGGCTCAGTTTTTAGAGTTGGAGAAGCTTACAACAGATGGTGATAGAGTGGTAGTAGAAGAGAATACAAAAAAGAGGATGAACAAAAGCACTGAGGAGAGTAGACAGATGTGTTGTGATCAGATAATAGTTTGTGAGTGGGAACAAGAACTGGAAGATCAAGCTGAGGCCAGGGCCTGAGGACACTGAATGCCATACTAAAATGTCTGACCTTTGTTTAACAGATATTAGGGAATCCTCGAAGGTTTGTGAGCAATGATCAGAGAAATTAGACTTTTCTTTGGCAGTTTATGAAGATCGGATTGGAGAGGGAAGAGATGATTAGAGTTAAGGGAACCAGTTAAGAGCCTGTTGAAATGTTCCAAGACAAATATAAGGAGTATTAAAAACAGAGAAGTGACCATGGCAATAGAAAGAATTTTTTTCTGCCTCTGTTGTTATTTATCTTCATATTCTCTTGTATGCTGTTCCCCTTTTTTTCACCTTTGCCATTCTGATGAGCATGAGGTAGTGCCTCAGTGTTGTTTTAATTTGAATTTCTCTTATTAGTGATCTGTAGAATTTTTCATATGATCTTTGGTAGTTTGCAGTGTTTTTTAATTTGAGAACTTCCTGCCCATATCTTTTGGACACTTATTTATAGGACAATGGGTTTTATTTTTATAGAACAATTTTAAATGCTTATTAGATTGTTATTTATTTAAAATGTATCAGTCAATTTCAGATGGGTTAAAGGGCACCCAAAATTTAAATTTGAGATGTTTCTATATATCCAAAACATACATAATAAAATAATTCTTCTGAGTCTAGGGGGTGGAGTCAAGATGGCAGCATAGAAGCAGGAGAACTCTGGGAGCTCCCCCCATAACCACCTCAAACACCTATAAAATATGACTTTAAACAAATTTTTGAGCTCTAGAACCCACAAAATGACAGAAAAACAAGGCTCCTGCTGAAGGAAGCCTGGCAGATGGACAGGAAGGTTCATCACAGTGTGCTAGGAGTGAAACCAGCTGGGTCTAAAACTTGGCTTTAGCTCAAGGGTAGCCAGGACAAGCCATGGCTGGAGCTTTCAGGAGAGCAGATCACCAGCAGTGGTGGCAGTTTCCAGAATTATCAATCCATAAGAAACAAGGACAAAGTGAAAGGTCAGTGGAACTCAGCTAAATTTGGGGAAAAGGAGCAGGTTGGCCAACTGCCCCCAGGGCAGGAAAGCAGCTGAAGCAGGCACCCTGCAGATACCTCCACGTGGCTGTTTCAGAGCTCCTGGCCTACAGATTGCAGGGGGGCCAGGTGATCATTCAGAGGCTAAGTGCTCTTGCCTTAACCCTCCCGGATCTGGAGCATGGTCTTTGGTGGTGGTTCTGAGGTGTGTGACCAGTGAGCCAAAGCTGGTGGGGGCTGCAGAGACAGCAGCCCCCTAATACTTCCGGCAGCTGCAAAAGCCCCAGTGATTTGAGACAGAGCTCTACCCTCTGAAAGCAGAGTTCTACTGAGCCCAAAAGTCAAGTAATTGACTAGCAACATAAGTAGGCAAAGGAAGAAAATCAAGCCAAACAATCCAACTTTAGATTCCTTTTTGGGGGACAAAAAAGGATCAAAGCATGTAAGGAGAGGAAAACAACACAGTCAGAACTCCCACACCAAAAGCTTCCAAGAAAAATGTAAACTGGTTACAAGCCATAGAGGAGCTTAAGAAGGACTTTGATAACCAAATAAGAGGAGGAAAAATTGGGAAGTGAAATGAGAATGATGCAAGAAAATCATGAAAAGGGAGTCAACAACTTGACTGAAGAAAATAACACCTTAAAAATAGACCAACTCAAATGGCAAAAGAGGCCCAAAAAGCCAGTGAGAAGAATGCCTTCAAAAGTCGAATTTCCCAGATTGAAAAAGAATCTCAAAAGCTTTCTGATGAGAATAATTCCTTCAGAATTAGAGTGCAGCAAATGGAAGCAAATGACTTTATGAGAAATCAAGATACTATTAAACAGATCCAAACAAATGAAGAAATAGAAGGCAATGTGAAATATCTCCTTGAAAAAACCACTGACCTGGAAAATAGATCCAGGAGAGACAATTTAAAAATTATTGGACTACCGGAAAGCCATGATAAAAAAAAAGAACCTAGAAATCATCCTTCAAGAAATTCTCAAGTAAAATTGCCCTGATGTTTTAGAATCAGAGGGCAAAATAGAACTTGAAAGAATTCGCCAATCACCTCTATAAAAAGATCCCTAAAAGAAAACTCCTAAGAATGTTATAGCCAGGTTCCGGAGTTCCCTGATCAAGGAGAAAATGTTCCAAGCTGCCAAGAAGAAACAATTTGAATACTGTGGAAACATAATGAGGATAATCCAGGATCTAGCAGCTTCTACATTAAGGGACTGAAGGGCCTGGAATATGATATTCCAGAGATCAAGGGAGCTAGGATTAAAACCAAGAATCACCTACCCAGCAAAATTAAGTATAATGTTCCAGGGGAAAATATGGTCATTCAATGAGGTGGAGGACTTTCAAGCATTCCTGAGAAAAAACCAGAACTGAATAGAAAATCTGACATTCAAACACAAGAAGCATGAGAAGGTGAACACGGAAAAGAAATCATAAGGAACTTATCAAAGTTGAACTATTAACATGCCAACATGGAAAAATGAGAAATGTAACTTATGAAATTTTTCTCAGTATGAGGATAGGTTAGGGGAATATAAATGTATATATGTATACATATACATGTCTATATAGGAGGGTATATATGCATATGAATACATATGAGAGTGTGTGTATATATGTGTACTTAGAGGGGACAGGATCAATTGAGTGTGAAGGGATGATATTTTAAAAGGTGAAATTGAGAGGTGGGAGAGGAATAGAATGAGAGGAGACAAGGAGAAACAGAATTTACAATGGAAG
>JAQQSW010003418.1:0-14697 GCA_028646575.1 Pseudocheirus occidentalis | reverse complement strand
GGAAGGAAGGAAGGAAGGAAGGAAGGAAGGAAGGAAGGAAGGAAGGAAGGAAGGAAGGAAGAAATAGAATGTTTCAGTTTGTATTCAGCCAACATCAGTTCTTTCTTTGGAGGCAGATAGCGTTTTTCATCATCATCCTTTGGGATTGTCATGTATCATTGTATTACTGAGAACAACTAAGTTATTCATTGTTGATCATCATAGAATATTGCTGTTACTGTGTATAATGTTCTCCTAGTTGTACTCACTTCACTTTGTATTGGTTCATGTAAGATATTCCAGGCTTTTCTGAAATCATACTGCTTATCACTTCTTATAGCACAATAAATATCTCATTAAAACTGTATACCACTCCCTTAATTTCCAATTCTTATGCACCACAAAAAAGCTGCTATAAGTATTTTTCAATGGAAGACTGAAGCTTGATTTGTAAATCATAAATTTGTCCTAACGTATTTGGTCCTTCCCTGATCACTACAAATACACTAGGGTCTTACCTTATTAGTAAAATGAATCACCTGCTCTGCTATTCTCCTTCTCTAGACACCCCACTCTCTTTTAGAAGCAGTGGACTGGAGGGAAAAAAAACACAACAGCAGTTTGCACTTGTTGCTCTAATTTCCATACCTTCCAATCATTTCTCTAACCATGAAAATTTAACTTCCAAACCTAATACTCACTTAAAATCATCCTCTCCAAAGTTGCCAAAAAACTCATAAATGTTAAACACAATGCCTTTTTCCACCCATATTCACTATATATACAGTGAAAAGACCTGTTTGAAAACTGGTTCTGCCTCTTACTACCTGAGTGACCTCAAACAAATGACTTTACTTTCCTAGGCCTCAGTTTTCTTATCCATAAAATTAGGGAATTTGTTTGTTAATATCTAGGCCCCTTCCACCACTAGTTCAATGATTCTAAAATCATTCTTAACCACTCTGAAACTTTATATATCATTGGACAATGGATACACTCTTCTTTTTTGCTTCAATGACAATATTCTCGATTGTGGGAGCCAAGATGGTGGTGTAGAAGCAACAAGGTTCCACAGCTCCCACATAGCCACCTCAAATACCCATAAAATATGACTCTGAAGAAATTTTAGAGCTCCAAAATCTCACAAAAATACAGAAAAAATACATTTCCTGCTGAATGCAGCTTGGCAGTAAGGGCTCATTGCAACAAACTGGGAGCCAAAACCAGCCCAGCCTAAAACCTTGACTTGGCCCCAGGGTGACCAGGATCAGGCACAGCTGAAATATTCAGGAGAGTAGATCAGTGGCAGCTGTGGCAGTTTCCAGAAGTATCAAGCCATAAGAAACAAGGAAAGGACTAAGTGAAAGGTCAGTGGAACTCAGGTAAAGTGGGGGGAGAAAAGCCATCTGGTCAAACTGCCTCCAGGGAAAGGAAGCAGTAGAAAGGGTGGCCCTGCAGCCACCTCCACATGACTGCTTCTGAGCTCCCAGACTACAGACTACAGGGGAGCCAAGTGATCATTCAGAGACTAAGTGCTCTTGCATTGAGCAGCCTGTATCCAGATTATGGTTTCGGCTGGTGGTCCTGGGGTGCATTTTCAGTGAGCCAAAGCTAGTGGCAGCTGCAGCAGCATCTCAATAACCCTGGCAGCTGCAAAAACCCAGCAATTTATGAAAGGGCTTTGCCCTCTAGAAGCAGAGTTCCACAGAGCTAAAAAAAAAATCAAGTCATTCACTGGCAACATGAGCAGGCAAAGGAAGCAAGGTAAGAACAGCAATCAAACGTTAGATTACTTCTTTGGGGACAAAAAAGATCAAAGCAAGGAATGGGAGGAAGACAACACAGTCAGAACCCCACACCAAAAGCTTCCAAAGAAACATGAAGACTGCTTACAAACTTTAGATGAGCTTAAGAAAAAATTTGAAAACCAAATTGGGAAAATTGGGAAGAGATGCAAGAAAATGATGGAAGGAAATCATGGAAAGAGAGTCAACAACCTGACTGAAGAAAATAAGACCTTAAGATACATTAACCCAAATGGTAAAAGAGACCCAAAAAGCCAATGAGGAGAAGAATGCCTTAAAAAGTCAAATTTACCAGATGGAAAAAGAATCTCAAAAGCATTCTAAAGAAAATAATTCCTTCAGAATTAGAATGGAGCAAATGGAAGCAAATGACTTTATGAGAAATCAAGATATTATTAAACAAATCCAAAGAAATGAAAAAAATAGAAGACAATGTGAAATATCTCCTCAAACAAACCACTGACCTGGAAAATTGATTCAGGAGAGACAATTTAAAAATCATCTGACTACCTGAAAGCTGTGATCAAAAAAAGAACCTAGAAATCATCCTTCAAGAAATTCTCAATGAAAATTGCCCTGATATTTTAGAACCATAGGGCAAAATAGAACTTAAAAGAATTCACTAATCACCTCCTGAAAAAGATCCCCAAAAGAAAACAACTAGGAATGATATAGCCAGGTTCCAGGTTCCCCAGACCAGGAGAAAATATTACAGGCTCTCAAGAGGAAGCAATTTAAATACTGAAGAAATACAATTAGGATAACCCAGGATCTCGTAGCTTCTATGTTGAGAGATCAAAGGGCCTGAAATATGATATTCTAGAAATCAAGGGAGCTAGGATTGAAACCAAGAGTCATCTACCCAGCAAAACTGAGTTCCAAGGGAAAATATGATCATTCAGTGAGGTGGAAGACTTTCAAACAGTCATAAATAGTAAGATGTGAATGAAAAAAGACTGAACAATGACATATGCCTTCTCCCTTGGTCTATCAACTTCCATAGGTTCAACTCTTACCTTTATGCAGATGACTGCACAACTATTAAGGAGGCCTAGGGTTTCTTTAGCTTCTAAGTACCACAATGGACACAACCACAAGAGACCAGCAATCAGAGGATGTAGGATGGTGACTGTTGAGTAATAATGAGTGAAAGGAGTAGTGTAGTTATGTTGAAGATAAGATGACTAGCTCTCATGAAGAACATAAGATTCAGCTAATCTTTCCACCATCTAGGTAGTTGGTCCATATGCCCCTAGAGATCATGCTGTTGCTCCCTCTAAATATAGGGCCCACATTTGGAGATAAAAATGCCCTTGATTGTATGTACCTGAATGGTGTCAGGTATTAACTTAACAAGAGACCAGTACTATTTGTTCATAAAAGACTATATCAAGATCTAATAGAGAGGGAAAAGCACTATTGGAAGTACATATGACATGTTATTCATCATATAAGTGCTTTGCTAAGGGAAATTTTTGTAGGGTAAATTGGAAATCCCCCCTTTTTAAAATCATGAGACCAGAAGCTTGTATGATCATTATAATCCTTATCATTATTAATATTAGAGAACATAAATCCCCATGACCTCAGAGCAATAACTAGTAATTTTTGTGTTAAGGGCAAGCAGTACAGGATATATTTAAGGGAAAGTCACATGAAATGGTCATTGAAATTAAGATACTAACCTGTTTGCAGACACTGGTGAATAAAGTGCCACCTCATAATTTCCTATAGTGGTGTGCTGGTAGATATTTGATGAACCACTCTCCAAGGAGGGAAATGTAGTCACAATACACATTAAAGTTTAATATGTGTTATTAATATTTTCTTTATCACTTCCTTAATTTTAACTTATCTACAATATAACAAATCAAACTGTGATTTGTATGTGTCATTGGCCAATGTCCAGGGTATATTATCTTTCTCTCAAGCTGCTTCAAGCTAACTGCAGAATACCACTGTTCCTATGTTACCAAATTATTCCTTCCAAGTAGGTATTGTTTACACAGTATTGAACAATCACGTGTCACTACCCTTTCAATTTCAATTCGTTGTTCAGTCATGTCTGACTCTTTCTGGCCCTATATGGCATTTTCTTGGCAAAAATATTGCATGGTGGATTAGGCAGTGACAAAACCGGAAACGTAGTCTGCAAGTATCCAATTTCAGTGGACTTTGAACTTATCATAATGTTCTCAGTGTGCTTCAAATAGAATTACAGGAATGGGCCTCCCTACCTTCAAGGGGGTAACAATCCAAGAAAAAGAAATCATCACTGGGCCAAGCTTACTTTAGGAAAGATAAATATGCATATGAAAAGTGATCATGAGAAATCACACATTCTTGTGAGAAAATGATGAAAATCTCTGCAGGAAATATTTTTTTTTGGCATGCATAGTCTTTCTTCCTTTTTAAACCCAAGAGCAAAATATTACACTTTAACATTCCTAAATCCTAGGTTACTGGAGGTGGATTTGTGCTAGAGGCAGACATTTAGGAAGTGCCATTTAGGCAGATTCAGGGTTAGGAAGGTAGATGAGCCATAATTGGTCAAGTGCTCATTTGCCTTTCAATAATCCTGTCTGTGCTTCCTCTGAGTCCTTGGCCTGTAAACCATCCTCTACTATTCTTTGTTTAGTCAACTCCCAGCTTAATACCACTTTCCCCTTTTTAAAGCCTTCCACTGCTATATGAAATCCTCCAGCAACTGAATCTCACCACTCCTCTTTGAACTCTAAGAAGCACATGGAGTGTCTAATCCACTTAATCAGTAACAAGGCCATACAGACTTATAAACTACTTTTCAACATAAACAGTATTTGTTAAGCTTCAACTATGTACAAAATACTATCAATGCCCTAGGGAAGGGATACAATAATGGAAAACATCAAAAGTCCTGGCTTCAAGATTCTTACAATTTAATTAGTTGGAAATATATCACATGCCAAACAACAACAACAACAACAACAAAAACTACCTGTGATAAAAGTAGAAATATGATAAAACTGAAAAGAGATCCAGAGAAAAAGATCTCAGAAAATTTGAAGTAGAGATTATTTTGATTATTTTTATTTTGGGGTAAGACAAGAGAGACAACAGATGGAATACTGTGAGAATGAGAATTTTAAAAAGAAGGATTTCAATAGGTGGAAATGAAGAAGGAATGTATTGCATGTTGTAATGCCATGCAGGAGCAGCTTCCCAAAAGAATGCTACTGTGGACAGCTTTTAAGGTTCTGATTACACAGTATAGTGAATACTACATTTATTCCATAACAAATCAAGGCGAATATTCAAAACAAATCAAAATATAATATTCACAACATTACATCTTATCACAAAAAATCACAACATAGTGTTCACAACAGTTTATCATTAAAATGGCCATAGTTATCACCAAAGTGGTCACAGTATTTAGAACAAAGAACAAAAGAATAATCATCTGATATCCCTAAGGAGGTTTACCTCCTTACTCAGAAACTCAGTCATCTCATAATACAATAGTCAGTCTTCCACTCACAGGGCAATCATAGGTTAACTTAATCAGTCGCTTATCTAGCAGTCACTAGGTATCATTAATCACTCAATCCAATCATTAGAAAATTACACAGACACTCCACCCCTCAGTCTCTGATAAACTTTTATTTCATCACTGCATCCAATATCCAAGAATAGGCCTTTTCTTCATCTTGACTTGGAGTGGTCTCTCAGATTCCCTGGATCCCCCTCCGAAGTCCAAGCTCCTACCTGAATCCACCAAACTGTCACCTGGATTCAGAGGAAAAGAGCTCCCATGTCCTTGTCCAATCATCTGGGCAGTTCCTGCTACACACTTTAGTTCACAGGCAGTTTCTTCTACACAGTAAAGTTCACAGGGTCCAGCATATCTCAAAACCTTCACAACTTCTGTTCCCTGGAACTCAAGGATCAACCAAACCACAAACAAAGTCTTATCCAGGTCATGCTTCTTCAATCCTCTGGCAGTTTGGCTGGCCCTAGGACCCAGAAGAAATCTCAGTCTTCCAGGTGGCCTTCTTGGCAGCAACTTCAGCTTTCACCAGAATCTGGTCTCAAGGAAATTCCAACTCAGTTCTCAGTCCAGCAAGTTGCAGCCCAGCTTCCAAATGCTGTGAAAATTCTGCTTCCTCCAGCAAGATCCCACCAGGAAAAAAAAATTCTAATTCTGACTGTCTCTCTCTGGGGTTCTTCTTATATGCACACAAAGCTTTCCTGTTGTGTCAGAAACAGGAGACAGAGTTCACACCCTCTGCCTCTTAGTCACAAAGATTTGATTAGTTACTAAGAGCTAAGTACCTGCTTACTTGACATAACAAAAAGGAGTCTTCAAATTTAAATTAATTACCATTTTACACTATAGCAATTTGATCAAAAGAGTCAATGTATAAAAAATATCTGGAAGGTAAAAATAGTTGGAGTTTGGCTATTGATTGAATTTTAGAAGTGAGAGAAAAGAAAAAAAATATTTAACTCTAAGATAATTTTTTTTGGCCTTTTAGAGGGCAAACGGGATTAAGTGACTTGCCCAAAGTCATACAGCTAGTTTTTCTGTCAAGTATCTGAGCCGGATTTGAACTCAGGTCCTTCTGACTCCAGGGCCGGTGCTCTATTCACTGAGCCACCTAGCTGCCCCAAATCCAAGATTTTGAATGTAGACTACTCTAAGGACTGATTCTCTCAGAAGAAATAGGGAGGTTTTAGGAAGAAGTTGTTATGTTCAGTTTGGACATCAACCAAAGCCCACAAGATGTTCCAGTAATCATTCTAGGTGCTAGGTAAACAAAGACAGAAATAAAACTGTCTTCCCTACTCTCAAATAACTTACATTCTATCAAGAGAGTCAGCATGCATGTATGTGTGTGTGTGTATGTGTATATATATATATATATGTATGTATATAGATAACAAACAGATCTATATATGCATGCATACATATACACATTATACACATACATATATGTGTGCATGTGTGTGTGGGTATCACAGAATAAATACGAAATGAATACATGGTAGTTGAATACAAAGTAGTTAGGATATACCAGGAAAGTCCTCATACAGAAAAAGTCATTTGTGTATTGAAGGAAGTTAGGGCTTTTCTAGGAGATAACAGTTAAGAGAAAATTCATTATTGGCACGAAGGGCAGGAGTACAAGACAAAGATTGTTTTTTGTAAGAAACAGAAAGAAGGATATTTTTCTTGGAATGTAGTCTTGTGAAGGATAGTAATGAAAATAAACCAGGTGAAGGTGGAAAAGAATTGTGTATCAAAGTTAAAGTAATGATGAGGAGGTGATTTTGTTTGGTTTTTACTTTGTCACAAAACAGCAGTTCTAAACTTGTAGGTTGCAACACCTTTGGGGACTGAACGACCCTTTCACAAGGATTGCCTAAGACCATCAGAAAATGCATATTTCCAATGGTCTTAGGAAACAAGACATTGCCCCTCTATCTGTCTCCAGGTAGGTCTGCCCACATGCAGATGCACCCACATATGAGTATTAAAAGGTTATGGCATTAGGAAGGTTGAGAACCACTGTCCTAGAGGTTCTAATAGGGGAATCATTGAGGGTTTGTTATCGTGACATTAATATATTTGTGTTATAAAATGATTATTTTGGAAGCTGAGTGAAAGATCATTTGAGAAGGGGAGATATTATGAGATGATAGTCCAACTGTGAGGCTTTTACCAATGAATTCTGGTGTTCCATATGAGTGGAAAGATGCAAAATATATTGCAGAGGTAGAATCAACAAATTATTTTCTTCCCCTTGGTGAAGGGGCATATAAGAATAAAGAGAGTGCTACAAGACAAAGTGTACTGGATTTTTGAGTCAGTGAACCTCAATTCAAATCATGGATATACCACTAAACTGTTTGAACTTAAGCAAGTCACTTTGTCTCTTTGGGCCTCAGTTCCTTCATCTATAAAATAAAGGGATTGGACCTGATGTCTTCTAAGATTGTTTCTACTTCTAAATCTAGTCCTATGAATACATACAGGGAAAAGAGGCCTACAGAAGAGGAGAAAAAGTGGAAGGAGAGGAAAAAGAGATCAGAGGGAAAATGAGAGGGAGGAGGGTGTCATAATAGCAGTTCTTAGATAAAATATTAAATCAGAATTAATAGAGCATACAGCAGGAAGGAACTTTTGAAACAGTGTTCTAGTACCAGTTCTGCTTCTATCTGCTATAGTAGTTTAGGGGGGTCTTAGAAGTCTTTGACAAAATATTTCTCACATCTTAGTGATAATAAAAGGACTTTGTCATACTTTAATTCAAACAACGTCGGCTTGAATTACAGGAACCACCACTCATGATAGCAGAGAAGAAGGTAAGGGTAATGAAGGAAGGATACAATCAGGTTTCTGAACCATGGGTGCAGTGTTTTTTCAGATCATAGCAATAAAAGGATGGGGCTTTAGTGATTTTTCTGGAAAGGTATTGTTCATGATAATACATATCATACCATCCCATGAACAAGGGAAAAGATTTTCATATAACTTCAGAGGAATCTTCATGATATTGCTCATAAACATTGATACAAAGAGAGGTATGAATGGCATATCTGAATATTTATTTAGTCCCCAGGTGGTTAGACTGATCCTTGGCACATTTAGTCTCAGTTTTCTTTCCATTCCTAAAAACTGTGGAACAGATAGCTGATGCCTCATCTCTTTCATGTCAGAATGTTGGCTCCAAGAATTTAACTATTGTATTGAGACCTAGACCTTATGTCTTCAAATTAAAAACAGAAGAAATCCCAGCTAAGATTACAAATGAATATTAACCTAATCTAGATTATCAAATCAAAGAGGGAGAGAGAGAGGGAGAGAAGTAGTAGTAGTAGTAGTAGTAGTAGTAGTAGTAGTAGTAGTAGTAGTAGTAGTAGTAGTAGTAGTGGAAGAAGAAGAAGAAAAGGGTTTTATAGAGAAGAATATTGTCTCACTTCATATCTTCCGATCTCTGATGTCAGAATTAAGGAGCTACCAATTAAGCAAATACAGTGTAAGTAGAGAGAATTCTAGTATAGAAACTTCTATATACAAAAGGAGTAGTATCAGGATGCTGGGTTATATATTCCCTAACAAGTGTGGGGAACCTATGGCCTCAAAGCCACATGTGGTCTTCTAGGTCTTTGGGTACAGTGTTTTGACTGAGTCTAAGTTTTACAGAACCAACCCTTTTATGAAGAGGATTTGTTCTCTGAAGTTTAGATTCAGTCAAAGAGCTGCAGTTGAGGATCTAGAGGGCTACATGTGGTCTCAAGGCCGCAGGTACTCCACCCTTCCCTGTGGCTTGGGAAGGAGAAGGAACTCCTAAGACTTTTAGTTCTAGTCCTGGATGACAGCTGATGCTGCCAAAAGAGAATGTTGAAAGAAAGAAGTCCACAAGAATTCCACAAGACCGGAGGTAACAGGGAAAGTGAAGTTCTCAGGTTTTGCTTAGGAAAAATATTCACAATAAGAAGGGACAGTCAGGAAGATTGGAAACAGACTGAATCTGCTGGTATTCTTGATGGAATATGGCACCAAAATTAGGAAAACTCTGTTTGTACTTAGCATAGCTCTTAACAAGTAGGTGCCTAATAAATGTTGACTGATTTGTTGCAGCAGAAACAGACAGCTTTAGGAACTGGTGCTGATTCATACTGGGAACTGGGAGGAAAGTATAAGGAACTGGAGAGTAAATGATATACACATTCTTTGGTGGGCAGGAGAAGGGGCTTTAAACCATTAATATATGACTCAGTGTGACTAGTTAGCTCAGGGGATCCAAGTTTCCCTAGCAGTTTCTTGGCTTAATGGAGTAAGAAAACAACTGAAATCCTTAGAATCTCTCAACTTTTCTTCAACCCTGAATTTTGTATTTGCATAGTTCAGAGACATGTCCATAATTAAATTAAAATGGGCTCCAAGATATATACTGGAATATAACCACTAACCAAGTTGTTAGCAGAATTCAGTACTACAACACTCTTCATGGTGGGAAAAAAACTGGAAATTTAGGGGATGCCCATCAATTGGGGAATGGATAAAGAAGTTGTGGTATATGAACGTAATAGAATATTATTTTGCTATAAGAAATGAGGAGCAGATGGATTTCATATTTACCTGGAGAGGCTTATACAAACTGATGCTAAGTGAGAAGAGCAGAACTGGGAAAAATTTGTACACAGTCATAGATACATCACATGTTTGACAACCAACCTTGATAAACTGGACTCTTCTCAGCAATACACAGTTAAAAGACAACTCTACAGGTCTCAGAATGGAAAGAGATATCTACATTCAGAGAAACATCTAGAAAGACCAGAGTTTAAATGGAGACTGAGGCAATACATACTATCGTTCTTTTCTATGGTTGGTTTTGTTTCTTTTTTCCCCATTGTTCATTCCATTGGTTACAACGCTTCTATACAACCAAATTATTGTACAATGTGAAAGAATTTGCAGATACATGATTGCATGCCACCATGGGGCGTGGGGGAGGAAGGAAGGAGAGAAAATCTGAAACTCAAGTGATTCTGGAACTGAATCATGTAAACTAAAAGTAAACAAAGAAGTCGATTTAAAGAAAAATTAAGTATTCAGGGCTACTCCTAGACTCAGAACTGCTTATGGCATTCAGCTAGACCTTTGTAAGGACCTCTATACATACACAGAGATATTGGGTCTAGATTTCCTGGGTTGATGATGAATAATTTTTTCTCCAGGACTTATGATCCATGAGGTATATCTTTACTCAATTCAAGGAGTATCAAGAACATCAATTATGTGAGGGAACCTTGTTCCAAAGAAGGAGGGTAGTTTTCAGAAGAGCACTGACAGTACATTAAAAAATATATATGAATCCACAAGCAAAAAATGCCTTCTATGAATGAACAAATGAGTGAAAATACATTTATTAATCAAATTCCAAAAATTGTGCTAAATACTTTGGATACAAATATAAAAACAAGGATCATTTTTGTTTTTAAGAAACTTAGATCATAATGGAATAGAATTCTGTCTATCTAGATGTATATCTAGATAGATCAGACAGAGAGCCAGAGAAAGAGAGAGAGAGAGAGAGAGAGAGAGAGAGAGAAGGAAAGAAAGAAAGAAAGAAAGAAAAGAAAGAAAGAAAGAAAGAAAGAAAGAAAGAAAGAAAGAAAGAAAGAAAGAAAGAAAGAAAGAAAGAAAGAAAGAAAGAAAGAAAGAAAGAAACTTCTAGTAAGAGAGGGGGATGATTTCAATGATGAGGTGGGGAACATATAGAAGTAGACTTTCATATCTCTTCCAGGAGATTCAGGATAGTTGATTTGATATTGCTTTGAAAACTGCAGAATATTATAGGGTTGTCTTAGAAGAATAAGAGTGAAAATGTTGAAAATCTCTGTGTGCATTGTTGGACCCAGAGTACAAAGTGCCATTGGTAGCCATCATTATGGTTTCGATGTGTCATCCAGGAACACTGAGTAAACAGTTGACAGACAAATTTCCCCTGTTCTTCAGAAGGGATGGTGTTGATCAATCACCAGCACACCTCTCTCTAATGTGACACCAATTCTATCTCCTTCTTTAGTGAAACACCATATATATGTCTAATTCGATGTATGGAACCAAGATCATAAGATGATCATAAACATATCTGTTTGGATTTCATGCTTATCTTTAAATCATTGCTACTAAGTTTTCCACAGTTTGGTTGTAGTTGGGGAGTTATCTTCTAAATAATTTTTCAAAGAAGTAGCAGGAAAAATCTAAAAGTGTCTGACACTGACACGACATTGTTAATAAGTTATAGAGCATTTTACATATACCTCTCAGTCAACTCAGCAGTTACATCAGATATAAAAATTCCCATAAAACCATGATATTACCCTTCTATTTTCCCAAATCACTGACCTACCATGAGCAGAATTTTCTTCTGTACAACCTCAGTTTTAACTCCTTCTGCTCAGCTTAGGGTTACTATTTTTATCTGTCACTTTCTTCTTCTGCCATTCAGCTGCCAGTTGCTAATAGCAGTATGTTTCAAGAAACATTTCACATTTATACACACACATCTCACAGCTAAATGCAACAGCATTTTTTCTAGCCAAGAGAGGTAGAAAACTCTTCAGGATCTCAATTCACCTTGATATGGTAGTTAACTTTCCCAAAGACTCTGTTCCAATGGTTAAAATTCAAATTCATTTTATTAATTGTCCTTTTGAGTGAAAAAAGTGTGAAATTAATTAACAATACAAAGTACTCTGCAACAACTTTTTAGCAAGTGCTAGGTATGACTGCTGTTGTTTTTGCTCTTTCCTGCCAAAAGAAAATCCCTTTGCCATCCCAAAATCCAGGAATCTGCTAAATTGAAAAGGAGGGAAAGTCACCCAGAAAAAAATTCAGAGGCACAAATTAGCAAGCCATGGTAGCTGTGCATTTTATAGAACTCTAGACTTAGAGTCAGGAAAACCTGAGTTCAAATCCAGCCTCAGAAGCTTACTAGCTACGTGACCCTGGGCAACTCACTTAACCCAGTTTCCTCATCTTGAAAATGAATTGGAGAAGGAAATGGCAAACCATTCTAGTGTCATTGACAAGAAAACTCCAAATAAGTTCACAAGAGAACAACAAACAATAACAACATGCTTGCTTTTGATAAATAGGCAAAAACGAGGACACTGACTTCTCTGGACTCTGCTGCTAGCTTTGAAATTTGCCCCATGCTCCCTTTTCAGTACCAGCCTTGCACCTACCCCATTCCCACTCCACCTGGACACATATATACCTCCTCTTTTCTAGCTAAGTCTTCTAGAATAAAAAGCAGTAGCCTGGGCCTCTTTTCCCTGAAGAAATGAACTAGGGCAGTCTAAAAACCTCCTCCAATCAAGTAGGGAGTTGATATCTAGTATACAACAAATGTAGTAGATTCATATCACACCTTCAGAATAATCCACACTGGAAGATTAAGTTAAATAAGGAAACAGGCTATGTACAGCAGCAGTTTTATAAGGAAGTTCAAAAGTCTATTATTCCACTTCTGATGTCATACACAGCAAGGGAGAGGTTGCATTTCACATAAGACATTGGCATTCCTAGTATGAAAATTTGAGATATGGAATGTTTTCATAAGAGGTCAGGATAGGGATATCAGAGTGGAGATGGGAGTTAGGTCTAGAAATGAAACAGCTAGTCACAATAAAGCATGGTTCCAGAAAAAAGAAGATGGATGTGAATGTGTGAGGGGTATTTTTCTAGACTGTCCTATATCGAGGATCTTATCACTCCAGAATTTTACATGTAGAGGGTCAAAATGTGCATCATACTAGTTTGAGGAGATAGAAGGGAAGAAATGAAAATGTTTGGAAATAACACTTTGAGACTGGGATATTTAAATGATTAGAGAGGAATAAAGGATTGCCTTGCTTCAGTGAATGCTCCATTGAAATCATAAAATATAAATTTGTAGTGAATGATGGTAGTAACCCAAAGCCAGTATTTGTCAAGGCAAAATCTTTAATAAGGACTTGAGAGAGCAAGACAATATAAGGTGAACCTGTTTAACCAAGGAATGAAAATGAGAAAGGGACAAGAGCAGAGTCTGAGCAAGAATGATGACTTGGGAAAGAACACAGGGGTTGAGAGTTTGGAGGTTGAGGTAAGCATGAACATGGTTTGGTGTTGGTAAGAGAGGACATGCAGATTGTCAATTGAGTATGATTTAGATTTTAGAGGAACATAAATGTGGAAGACTTATGCGTGATGGCAAGGTCAATTGTGTAATCATCTTCTCATGTAGCTGTTATGAAGTGGACAAGGAAATTATATGAAATAAATAAGTTGAGGAAGCATCATTATTCATGTTGAAGTCCCTTACTTTGATGGCAGGAATTGGTAAGGAAGAAAAGACTATGAGTTAGGCACTGAACTAGTTGAGCAAGGAAGGAGAGCGTTTTGGAGATCTGTAGACAACAGCTCTTACCATTTTGATTGGGTGATAAATATGGATAGAAATAACTTTAAAAGAGAAAAGATTACAGATTGGTGGTGGTAGAGGGAGGGCTTGGAAGTAGCAATAGGGACTAAAGAGTATTGTAATTCTCTTATTTTGATGAGTAAATGTGAAAGTTAGGATGTAGGGGTGAATGAAAATTCTTGAAAGTGTAACCAAAGAAGCTTACTGAAGAAGAAATCTAGTTTATTACCAATGGAGCAAACATTCCAGAGAACACAGTGAAAGGGTGGGTAGCTTTAGGATCATGGAAGTGGTGGAGAGGAGAAGTTGAGGGAGATGGAAATAAGGGAGTGGTCAGCAGGTTTAAAAGACAAAATTTAAGCAAATTAACCAGGTTTATGACTTAATCCTATGCTTTCCCCTTTGGCAACTCACTTTCCATGTTTAAAAATAGCATACTGTTCACAGAAGTTTGTAGGAGAGGGAAGTACAACTCCAACTCAGCATGCCAGAATATAAGTGAGATTTTTAAAAGAAATTATATGAATTGTGTTTCTGGCAATATTCCTTGTGAGTATCCTCCTTTTGGTCCCAACCACAAAGGCTAAATGCCCATTCCAGTTAACAAAATGGTTTAATGTTTAAATATGGACTCACAAATATAGTATTATATATTTAAGTATTATATAAAATATATGTGTGTGTGTGTATATGTATATATATGTATATATGTATACTCCTTCCAACAGTACAGATCACTTGTTTACATTTTATTATAGCTCATGAGTTGCTGTGTTTTTAAATCACCTTTTGACTAACAGAGATGATAAAGTGCTATTTTCTTAGTTAATTTCAAATTTTATCAAATGCAGCTTAATCTAATTATAATTTTTATTTAGTTTTAAGGGAAAGTGTAAATTATATATGAAATATACATATATGTAATGTATATGTAGCATATAAACCTA
>JAQQSW010003417.1:0-14697 GCA_028646575.1 Pseudocheirus occidentalis | reverse complement strand
AAAATAAATTAAAATTAAAAAAAAAAAAAAAAAAAAGAAGTTAATGGGCACCAGAGTCTAGGTGCTCATGACTCACTTGTAGTGCACATAGCTTGCTGAACCAGGCCTGTGCAGTTTGGTTGCGTAGCTCTGAATGGCTCTCCAGAATGGTTGGATCAGTTCACTCTCCACCAATTTTCCCACATCCTCTCCAGCATTTATCATTTTTCTTTTCTGTCATATTAGCCAATCTGAGGTGGTACCTCAGAGTTGTTTTAACTTGCATTTCTTTAATCAGCAGTGATTTAGACCATTTCTTCATATGGCTGCAGGTAGCTTTGATTTCTTCATCTGAAAACTGTTCAGGGTGGCTAGGTGGCACAGTGAATAGAGCTCTGACCCTGGAGTCAGGAGAACCTGAGTTCAAATCTGGCCTCAGACACTTGACACATACTAGCTGTGTGACTTTGGGCAAGTCACTTGTGAATTGTAACCCTAATTGCCCTGCCTTCCCCCTCCAAAAAGCAAAAAAAAAGAAAGCTGTTTGTATCCTTTGACCATTTATCATTTTGGAAATGACTTGTATTCTGACAAATTTGACTCCGTTTTCTATATAGTTGAGAATTAAGACCTTTATCAGAGACACTTGCTGTAAAAATTGTTTCCCGGTTTTTCTGTTTTCCTTCTAATCTTCTTGGTTGCATTGGTTTTATTTGTGCACAGTTTTTTTAGTTTAACATAATCAAAAACACAAATTTTACATCTAGTAATGCTCTCTGTCTCTTATTTGGTAATAAATTCTTCCCTTATATATAGATCTGACAAGTAAACTATTCGTTGCTCCCCTAATTTGCTTATGATATCACCTTTTATGTTTAAATCATGTGCCTATTTTGACGTATTTTGTACACGGTGGGAGATGTTGGTCCATATCTGGTTTCTGCCATACTGTTCTCTAGTTTTCCTACCAGTTTTTGTGATATAGTGAGTTCTTGTCCCAAAAGTTGGGGTCTTTGGGTTTATCAAGCAACAAATTGCCATGGTCGTTTACTACTATGTCTTGGGTACCTAAACTTTTCCACCGAAGAATTTGTTCACGTACTTAAAAAAATTATCCAAGGGACTTCATTGACAGCAAGCCTTTTTTGTATGATTGCATTCCACTGGGCTCCAAGAATTGTCCTAATCCTATAATAAAGATACCATATATTTATAGCATGACCTCTAAAACCACACTTGACAATGGGTTTCTGGTTAATTAAAATATTAACATTTATTACAAAGCCCAGGAGTGATTTTTCCGAGAATATAGTCCCAGTGAGGACTGCCTTCTCACAAAAAATACACCTGTACGCTCTTTCTTGTTCAAGTCCGTAAGAAGCCTCGGGAGCGTTTATTATTTTATTTTACAATAAATAAGGGGTTACAATAGCACTGGATGGTATTGTCCACCTTACCACTTTATGGAATTCTTATTATTCAGTGTCTGATTTCTCTAATAATCGTTTTTATAATATCACACCTGCTTTCCCCCTTTGCTTCTGCTCCCTATCTTTAGAGTATTTCATTGTTGCCTTCATTTAAATTAAATCATAAGTCCAAAATGGTGTAGAAGGAGCACCACCGGGTGTTCTAATGGCCCCAGAAGCACACAGCTCTGGCACTCTGGCTCCTCTCAAGAAGCTTCAAGTCTACTTCAGGAGAAGTGTTAACTAACACTGCAAAGCAGTGTGGGATTATCATCCTACAGACTCCCGTGCAGGCCGTGGGGGTCACCAACCCTGTTTTTCATTGCATCCACGTGAAGAATGTCATTTGGGTTTAGTATTTAAGGAATGGAGAAGAAAACCATCCATTTTATTTTTGAAGTTAGTGACTAAAATGAGATTGGGGGATTTTCTATGAATCTCTGGTCTCCTCTCTTTCATCAGTTCAGATGCTAATGAGTTAGTTGTATTAAGTTAAATTCTATTTATTCAGTACTTAGCAAAGCTGTGTATACACATTGGGGGATGTCTAGGACACAGTAATGTGAGGTGGCTTATCCAATGTAGTGTGGTGAGCCTGCCATATAACCTCATAGCACTCTGCTCTCCTAATTCTGGTCATTTATACTGGAGTTCATTGTCCTTTTCCTATCTATGACTCCTCTTACTTACCCCGATTCTCATCCTGTGTATGTAAATTTGGGGAGAATGAACAAGCTCCTGTATGTACTCTAAGGATCTTGTTTTCAGTATGATGATGTTATATCTGGTAAAGTTTGGTGCCATTTGGATGCTGTTCTAATATTTTGGTACTATTTTCACCTAAGATTTCACTATTTTCTTCACAGGATTATCCTTAGATATTATTTTGACTAGTGGAATTCATCCTTCATTAATGGTAGTTTAAACATCCAAAATGGCAATGTAGGACATTCCAGTTTTAAAATGGGAGATTTTCTTAAATATGGAGACCTCATGAACAGCAAAATCCAAAAAAATTTTGGATTAAGCAGTGCCTTATACTGCTCTAGTCATATTACAAGTGCCTTTGAGAATTTGGCTCCCTGCTTATGCATTAGCCTGGATTGAGGCTAGCAAAGGTTTTTTGTGTTTGTTTGTTTTTTTTAACACAGACTAACAAGAAAATTGTTAATAGGAATGTGCTAGGAATCTCCCATTCGAGGGCACCGTTTACTTTTCAGCATTCTCTCCATGGTAGGTTTTGGCTTTTTTGGTGCTTTGGCTCTATCGGTTCTTGCTTCCTCTTAGCCCAGCTGAACAGTCATAGAACACTTCAGCTCAGAAAGGTCCGTCCTCCATCAAGGTCGTGAGGAGCTTTCTCTTTTAGTCAGATTAGTTCATGTGCGCTTTGTTGTTTTTTCTTCCTGAAGGTTACACAAGAGATAAATCGTTCCTTGCCATGGTGGTCGACATAATCCGCGAGCTGAAGGAGCAGAACTCCAACTTGGTGTATGGTAGGGAGCTGTTTTTCTCATTTCTGTTGCCAGACTTCAGGCAAGACTGCATTAGATGACAGACCAATGCTTTTCTTTCAGTGGGGTTCTCAAATTAGTCTTGAGAGAATAAGAGTATAGGTATGCAAAGTGTTTTAAATGATTTAAATTTTTCAAATTATAGAAAATGAGGCAAGTTGGCTGCCTTGTCGTAGGGCGTGCAGGGTATTGGGTACTCCCAAGAGCATGGTGTTAACAGGACCGCTTTAATGCTTACAATACTCAGTGCTATTCCCAGTCATCACCACATGCCCAGGATGGCAAGCATCATCTTAGGTGGAAAGCTTGTGTGGGCAGCTGTGGCTATCCTTCAGCAATTGTGCCCAAACACTCTTAGTCCCCACTTTGCCAAGCCACAAAAAGGAAAAGAATACAGAGAAAAAACTCATGAGGGAAAAGTGACCAACAATGAGCTGGAACCAGTTGTATCCAAGATAGGATACGAGTCAGGGCCCTAGGCTGATGAATCTGTATCCTGGAACTGAGGAGGACAGTTTAGCCCAGGCATGGGGTCTGCTAAGTACCAGTAAGGAGGGAAGAGTCAAAAATGAGTCCAGGGGAATAGAAGAAAAAGACCAAAACACCAAAATGTCCAAAGGAACTTAAAGATAGATAGAACCTGAAGTTTTAATTCACATGACTCGGAATCAAATAGAAGGAGAGGGTCATAGAGAACAGAGGAAAAAGAGGCCTTCGTGAAAGACATTTCTTAGGTGTGGTAGGAAAGAGTCCTGAACTGACAGGGCCACAATGTTGATTTGTTTTCCTTGACAATACTTACTTGTTAGCGTTCTTTTGTAGGCTGAGAGTGGGAAGAGTTAGTGGGTAGTTATGGAAACACCAAAAAGAATTCAAAGAAAAAAATGAGTGTCCATGAAACATTTTAAATACCCAAGAGAAATAAAAAATAACTTTAGGAGACAAAAATTGCTCAAGTAGTAACCTTATAAAATTTTCTCTTTACTTTTTCCAAAATAAGCCATACACCACAATTTTTGTTTCATTTACCATATGTCCCGAAAGTCTTGGGACAATTTTGACCTTTAAAAATTTCAGAAGTATAAATGCTACAAACCTAACAAATTTGAAAGTTTAATTATTTAAATTTTCTTACATATTTAGTCTTGTGAATTTTGAGTAATAACATTTTTAATCTTAATAAGACGGGCTACTCTGTCATTACATATTCTGTGTGTAACGTTCCAGATGACACTTTCAGACCAATGGATAAACAGAGAAAGTCTTCTTGCTTGGCTCCCTTGGTCTCCTGATCTACCTCCATCAGACTTTTTTTCTCTTGGGGCCATATCAAACCCATCACTTGTGCATTGTTCTTTGGGTGGTCCTAAGGCCATGATTACAAATGCATCCCATTGATTCGCTGATCAGCAGCTGATAAAAGGTTTTACAAAGTTCAGAAATTGTCAAGAGTGACAGATAGCACATGATAGGGTTATGTTGAATCATCAGTATTTTAAAATTTTAAATAACATTTCAGATTTTTTAAATGTTTCTAGTATTTATACTTCTGACATTATTAAACCTTAAAACTGCTATTTTCTTTAAACCTTAAAAACGGCACACAGTCCTTTTTATGGGGCCTGTATTGAAATGCTTTTGTGTCTGGATAATTGTTCATTCTAATAAAAAAGAAAAAAAAACCCTCTGTGTTTACGCCAGGTTCCAAACCTGGCTCTGCAGCACTCACCTGGAAATGACTTTACTTTTCTGATCCTTTCTTCTGAAAGGTGATACTGCCTCGTAACACTGCTCTGAAGGAAGTTCTGTATGAACATTTAAATGCTGTCTGTGAGCTACGAATCGTGGGCTTACTTAATAAAATTTAAGAGAGACACTGCTGTTTTCATAACAATATCTCTGCTCCCAGAGAAATTGGAGAGGTAGGAACAGGGCCTGGAGCTGTAATGTCATTGGTGCCAGGCGCTCCTGGGTGAAGAGTCTCTGCCAATGCAGAAAAGCACTTCTGCCGTTGCCTGGAGCACAGAGACATTGAGTGACTTGCCTATACGTGTCAGAGGCTACTCTTAAACCTAGACTCTTTATGACTTCTATGCTTATTTTTACATCCGTGTAGTCTCTGTAGAAAATGGAACTGATAGGGCGGCAGGGTGGCGCAGTGAACAGAGCACCGGCCCTGGAGTCAGGAGGACCTGAGTTCAAATCCGGCCTTAGGCACTTAATGCTTACTAGACGTGTGACCTTGGGCAAGTCACTTAACCCCAATTGGATTGTCTTGCTCTCCCCTCTCCAAAAAAGCAAAAAAAAAAAAAAAAAACTGATTATAAATTAAAAAGGAAAGTAGCCAGACAGCTTTGGACTGGAAATGCAGAAGGCCATATAACAAGATCATTTATCATGTTTTCTTGTCGTTTTGACTTCTTTTTAATAATTAAGATTTTATAACATGGAAGAATATGTGACATTTCTTCTTGTCATGACATGAAAAGGTTCTTTTCCTAAAGTCCTTCTTTCCTTTGTAGTGTGTGATCCGGTGATGGGCGATAAATGGGACGGAGAAGGCTCCATGGTTAGTGACCCCCTCGCTGCTCGGACGGTCTAAGAACACCGGGGAGGGGGCCTGTGTGCTGCTCAGCGTTTGGTCACAGTCTGTGATGTGTGCTTGCCGTGCTGATTGAGGCCGGCTTAAATGCGCTGCATTTAAATACACAGCCATTCTGTGGGTGGAGGCGGATGGTGTGTCCTGAGTTATGTGCCTGTGGTCCCGTGACCAGAAAGCGCCAGAAGCGGGACACCGATCGAGGCTTTCCTGACACCGTCACTGTTAACACTCTCCGCCATGAAACTTGACTGGGGAACTTGAGATAACTGAGCTTAAGGAGCACACAGAAGCTAGGAAGTGTCTGGAGAAATTCCCCTAAATTGCTCCAGAACCGTCCCAATCCTAATCTGCATGAGATTACATAGCGCTATAAAGGGTGAGCCCCGGCACTGGCAATTCGGGGAGCTGTGTGTTCAGTCATTTCAGGTGTGTCCGGCTCCTGGTGACCCCATTTGGGGTTTTCTTGGCAAAGATACTGGTTGCCATTTTCCAGATGAGAAAACTGAAGCAAATAGAGTGAAGTGACTTGCCTAGGGTCATACAACTAGTAGGTATCTGTGATCAGATTTGAACCCAGATCTTTCTGACAAGTTCTATACCTCAGAAGTAATGCAGATAAAAATTTATAAATAAATAATTTTGCTTAATTTAAATTTTACTTACCCAGTGTATACTGTGGTAAGTACAGTATTCACAGAGTAAACAAGACTTGTCTGTTGCACATAAGTACTGATCTGAAAACACATCAGATTTTGAACTCACGAAGAATTCAGCAAGAGCAGCTCCTCTTGTTTGAAGGCGGCTGCATGGACTCCACATCCACAGAGTGTAGCAGCTGAAACATTCATTCAGTGTGTGCAGGGTCTTCCCGGCACACACTGCGGGGATATAATTGCAGGAGACACAAACGGGGAGCCGTTGCTTTAGTTCGTGTCTGTCCTTTTCTTCCCCCTAGTCTCCTGTCTAGGAGTGGTGGGCTTATGCCAGTTGTGTAATTTCTGTTACCGGTGAGCTGAATAGCCACGTGGTCCCTGGGGCTCCCACTACCTACACCAGGACCGACTGTGTCCTGGGTTTTCTGGGACGATGACGCCTTAAAGAAAAGGAAATCTGCTTATGTGTAACAGGATGCTCCTTAGACCATATGTCCCAATTCTGGTTTTACAAAGTATTGTCACTCAATCTTTCCTTCTTTTTCCTTGAACTGACTTGCTGAAGCCCTATGTGGCCTTCTCCCTGATTCCTCTCATTACAGCCATACCCCAATTCCTGTAACTTTTTTAGAGCAAAAGCCTAAAGTATCCAGTTTCTTTTTCCTTTCTGATGACCATACTCTGGCCCATTTCTCCTCTTAGACAGGTTTCTGTCTGTAGTTTTCCGCATTATATTTCTTTCATACTTCCATCACCTTGTAAAGTGATTTCTGAACCTTAGAGAGAAGTTGTCTGTCACCTCTCCCTGCTCACCAGCGGAGCATCGTCTCACTTCCTGTTCTTTTTCTGCGGGGCTTTATTCAGTCTTGTCGATTTTTGTGGTGATTCCTCATTCTCTTCCTGCTTCCTCGTTTATCTCATTGCCGATATTCTGACTTGCTAATATTGCCCCAAAACTTACTTAGATTCAAGCAAAAAGTAGGGGTCCCCAACTGTGTTTGCTTCTCCTCGCCTCATACTCCACACCTTCACAACAGGTGAAGGAAGAAGGCGAGGAAGCAGAGTTTCAGGCTTTGCTGATTTGAGGTTTGGTGACAGAAGCTGCTCTCTTTGTTGGCCCAATAATTAAAAGTCTGTTGTTAGTGTTAGTTCTGTCTCTTCCCTTCTTTTTCTTCTTCCTTTCCTCTTCCCTCTTTCTTTCCCTCTCCCTCTCCCTCTCTCACACTCTAGAATCTTCTTACCAAAAGTCAGGTGCAGAGTATTATATATAATGCTAAATTATCTTTCTTGAATGAAAGCTTTATCAGTTTTGTTCAGTGTAATGATAGGCAGACTTTCTGATTTATTATTAGCTACAAAATCCAAATGTATTTGCATATTAAATATATATAATTGTGTACTTGTGTAAATTAGTTGAGGCCAGCCCCTATCATCAGGCTCCTAAAGACAAATTACCAATAGACTCCTACAGCAGTGTGAACTTCAAACAATAATGTGGAAAGGAATATTTTGCCATATTTTATGTTATTGTTTGTGTGTGTGTATACATATATATATGTAAAGCATTATAAAAGGTCCCTTAGATCTTCTGAGACCATTGCCCAAGGCACAGTGTTCTGTCATCCCAGGTTCATCATCTATAAAAAGAAGGACTTGGACTCAGTGATTTCGGAGGCTCCCTCCAACTCTAAATCTCCGATCCCCTACTCCTGTGCTCCTCCTTTCCTGCCTTTCTCTGTCTCCTTTGGGGAGCTAGACATATGCTTTTGTTGTTCCCCTGCTGAAAACTGCAGTAACCACATTCCTACTCAGGTCACCATGTAGCCTTGGTGCTTCTTGTTGATTTAGGATCATGGGATTATGGCATTTAGATGCGGGAAATCATCCCTCCAGCCCTATTGCATTACAAAAGAAGAAATGGGGGCCAGCAGGGTGAAATAACTTGGCTGCGGTCACCTAATAGTGGAGCGAGGATTTCTTACCCTGATCTCATGACTCTTAAAATCTCATGTTTTCATTAATTTTCTATTTTGTTAGCAAATACAGTTAAGATGTATTTGGCTTGATTTGTTCCATTTTTGCTTGCAAAGGCATTGAAAAGCATACTTCTGACCCAGCTCAGTGAGAGATTGGTTACTCTCTGAAAAACAGAGCCTGTTAGTTTCTGGCTGCTTTCCCCTTAACCCCGAAAAGGGTCCTGGGTCTCTAACCCCAGGAGGGTTAGACATGGAGGACATGTAACTCCAGGAGGGTTAGAGAGCATGTAGTTGGAACTATTGGTATGTACCAATAGGAAAGGCATCTGCTTCTCTACTCCTCCTTAACTTGATACTCTTTCTCAGAATTTTATGCTCTGCTAAGTACCTGGATCCTTGACTGTAGCATCTTCTTTTGAGCGGTCCTCCAATGTTGAGAACAAAGTTGGGATCATTAAATTTTCCATCTTTTTCCCTAGCTTAGACAGTAATTGCCTCATCCATATGATCTTTTTAAAAATTATTTACTTCTTTTTAGTTTTCAGCATTTGCTTTTATAAGATTTTGAATTCTAAATTTTTTCCCCTCCCCAAAACAGCATGCAATCTGATAGAGCCTTACGTGGACAATCATATTAGACCTATTTCCACATTAGTCATGTTGTGAAAGAAGAGTTAGAACAACAGGGAAAAACCATGAGAAAGAAAACACAAAAAAGTGAAAAGAATCTGCTTTGCTCTATATTCAGACCTCATGAGGTCTTTCTCTGGATGGGGATAGTAGCATTTTCCATCATGAGTCTTTTGGAGTTGTCTTAGATCCTTACATTGCTGAGAAGAGCTAAGTCAATATCACAGTTGATCATTGTTACAATGTTGCTGTTACTGTGTTACAATATTCTCCTGGTTCTGCTCACTGCACTCAGCATCAGTTCATGCAAGTCTTTCTATCACCCATATGATCTTATCTTCTGTTGGAAGACCATATTTCTGCCATATAAATCTATTCTTCTGATTTTTTGTTTTTTTCAATTTAATAGTCTTATCGTTTGTCTTTTCATTTTAATTTCTATAACCTCATGGCTCTAATTTGCTATTCCCTTGCTTTTCATTTATGCCATCATTTAAAAAAAAGTCAGCCAGTAAACATCTCCAGTAAGACCTAACTAAAATATATGAAGTCAGTGGTGAAGCATCATTTTCAAAGATGCTTTTATTTAGTTTCTAAGTAGTTGGGACTATTAGTAGGTGGGGGCAATCTTGAGATCTGTTATTCTGACTCATGTTTATCGGTTAAAAAATTCTTAAATTAAGTAAAGGTGTCAGATTTAAACCCAGTAAAGTGATTATTCAGGACCTCGATTTTGTTTGATTAATGTGGCCGGAAGTTACCTTTATTTATTCAGAGAGTGAGTGTCTGGTAAATGTTGCATGACCAGCTCACTTAGGGAACATGGACTCAGTGTCAAACCTGTTTCAATACCTATACTCCAGAGAAGTAACCGTACAGTAAACCAGCTCTATGAAATCTGGGCTAATTAGTGGCCATCTCAAAGCTTCTATGGTAATCTGAAGTATAGTGTAAAGTTCATCAGTTTTCTATCAGGTCATACATACTGTATGTTACAATCTGCTGTTTGTTTTTTAAGAGAAATGTGATGAGGTCTGAAATCTAATGAAAATTGTCATATTGAATGACTAATTGGACAAGAAAAGCATATCCTGATAGACCAGATAGTCACATTAGCCAAAGTTAAAAGTAAGCTAGTTTTCTCTAAACTATGCATTTTGTATGTAAAACTGGAAAGTTTGATACATCTCCATGTAGCCTCTCCCATTTCTTTTATCTCATCCTGTGATTTTTTTCTTTTCTTTGTATTATTTCCTTAAAAGAACTCTGATTTGAAAGAGATTAATGTACTCACTATCCCTTAGAACGCGCAGTTCCCTTGTCTGGAGAGCCCCTCCCCCCCATGCCTGCCTATTCTTGAAGTCTGGAGGAAAGGCCTTGCTGGAAGCCCACAGAGGGTCTCTGCCTCTTCTGAGCTCCTGTTGCACTTGACATGCGGACTGCTCATTCAGCACTCGGCACACACCGTCTTCATTCCGTGCGTGTGCCCTGTATCTGGGCAGAGACTGTAGATGTTTCAGGGGTGAGGCTCTGTGTGGTGCTGCTTCGTGCTGGACATGCTAAGCACTGTCCTGAATGCCTGCCTGTTTCTCAGTACTTCTTACTTACGGTATCGTTTTCCCTCTTTTTCTTTCTTTAGTATGTTCCAGCGGATCTCCTTCCAGTTTACAAGGAAAAAGTTGTTCCTGTAGCAGATATAATAACTCCAAATCAGTTTGAGGCTGAGTAAATCAACTTTTTTTCTTTTAAAGACTTGTTAAGTGCACAGGTCTAAGTGTAAGTTTACTGAGGGTAGCACTGAGGTCATGTAGGAATCTTCTCTCTGACGGGCTTGATGTTGGAGATGAGAGTTCTTTCAGGTCACTAAAGTACCGTTTTAGAACATTTTCTGCCCCGGTACATTGAGCCAAGGTCCTAGGTATCTGAAAGGGTTAGTTCGTTTTTCAAAGATGAGCAAGTATTGCCACTCACAGGTAGGATTTAGCTAAATGGACTAAACTATAGGTTTTAACAGTAACAGTTTAATCAAAATTTATTTTGATTAAATTTTTTACCTTGTGTGTGTGTGAAGGAAAGTAGGAGGAGTTTTCATTTCTTTGAGGGCTTGACATATATAGTCTTTGGGAAGCAAAGACAAATCTATATATATTTTTAGCCATCCTACTCCATGTAGAAGTTTGGGTAGTAGATGGAAACTGGATGTCATAACATCATGATAACTGTTTGGAAAATTATGTTCCAGCAGCCTAAGGACCTGAAAACTCATGTCTCCTCCAAAAGACGTGTGTGTGTAGTACACCTTAGAAAAACTTAACCAGAAATTTCATATTCCAATAAAGTGGACCTTGATGGCTGAAGAGAGTGGCTCTTCAGGGTACCATATTGGAGAAGAGATGTTAGCTCATACTGATTTTTTTAATGCTTTAATTTTTTAGAAAAATTGGAAACATATTAATATATTAATGGCTGTCTCACTATGGTATAGGTGACTCTGACTTTTCTAATGCTATGCCAACAAATTAGGCCTGCCCTGGCAAACAAGTAGGAAAGTACCAGCTCTCCAAGATCAACTTAACTAAGGGAAGTCTCATTCTGTTGGGGGATAAATGTTTTTAGCAATGACAAGCCATGACTGTGAAATGTTTTCCACCCATTTGTTTGACAATACAGAATTAATTTGAGATAAGAAAGATAAGGAGGAAAAAGAGTTTTCGTGAACAAAGTTGTAATTTTAGAGTATTTCCCTATTTATTTAGATAACCGGAAGATACCTGGATGGTAGTTTGGTATTATATAATGATCTATGCTTTGCTATATATAACCCTTAATCAAACTTTTGAACAGAATATATAAACTCCTTAGTTTAAAAACTTGTAATATTTTCAAACGTAAATTCTTCCTGACAGTATGGAACAGATAACATTATATTCTTATGCATTTCTTTATTCTATCCTACTGTCTTTGTGTTTTTTAGATTGATAGTCGTTATTGTAGATTAGGGTTTAAGGCATACATGAAACATGTCTCTGAAAACCTGACCCATAGAACTAAAAACTTGATAAACCTTATGAGTTTTTCTTCCCTGTTCCCTTCCCCTGTTCTTTTTATTTATCCTCTAGGTTACTCACTGGAAAAAAGATTTCAACGCAAGAAGAAGCATTAGAGGTAAACAGAGCTACCTTTGAATCTATAATCCACTTTAACCACATACTACCTCAAAGTAATTTAAGAATCAGCTTTGTTATATCCTGTCTCAATTGTGAAGACTCCAACAACTTTTACATTTAAAACTGTCTTTCATTGGTGAGGTGGGGGGGAGAGAGGAGATTCTTTTCAAAGCAAATGAGTCTCAAACGATGATATGGAGAGACGTTCTGCCCATGGCACGTTTAATGATTTATTTTCATATGGGGCATTGTAAAAGATCCCCTAGATCTTATGAGATTGCTACCCAAGATAAAGGGAGATTCCACTTTACCCAATTCTATTGTCTGTAGAATCCTGAGAGAGTTGAATTATGTGCCCTCTAAGTCCCTTACAGATCTTTGGTACTGTACCTCTGCCCACTCCCTGCTGTCTGCTAGAAGTGGAGGTAGTGTAGCCTTCATAGGTCACTGGACATAAATGTTCACTTTTTCTCCCTGCCTTTTTCAAACAGTCCCAGTAGCTAGCATGTACATAGAGCTTGGGGTTTATAAAGCACAGTACACTCCATCGATCTCATTTGAACCTCACAACAATCCCATGAGGTACCTACTAGCCTTTTCTCCCATTTAGAGATGAGGAAACTTGAGTGCCTCGGGTCACACAGCTGGAGAAATTCAGACCACACAGCTCTTCTGAGAGATTTGACCTCAGGAGTCTTGACTCCAAGTCTTATACTCTTTCCACTAGGCCATGCTTCTCAGAAACACAGAGGAAAGAGAGAGGTAATAGAGCCGGTAACTTGTTACTGTAACCAGTGCCCTAGTCCTTTTAACTTTGTGGCTCTGTTAGAGATGAGTTTGTCTTCATGTACTATGGAAAGACAAAATATGCTGGGTCCGGTGGATCCCACTGAAGCTGGGTTCTGCCCCGTGTCTCCCCGTGTGGCAAATAGTGGCCTCTAGAGGCACAAGAGTTAGAGCAAGTGAATTTAAGTATGTCATATGATAAGTGTGGTGCCTGCAGTAAAAGGGAGCCTCACTCATTGTAGTGAAACAGAAGCAGATTCTGTTCATCTCGGGCCTTTCCCGTAGAACCTGATAACAGGAGCGGGATTATTAGAATTAGAATAGAAAAGGAGAAGCATTACTAGAATTTATTTAGAAATCGAGTCTGAGGAGTATTAGCATAAGTCTTAGCATAATGCTAACAATGCTGCCCTCCGACCAAGGCCTAATCAGGTTTTCTTTATATCAAGTGATTCTCCAGGACTCCGTTTGATGTCTGTATTGCCAAAAAAGGGAAACAGTAATCTTAGAGAGAACTGTCTGTCTGATATGAGGTTAGTTTCATACCAGTATTGCTAAAGACAACACCTTCTTGCGTGCGAAAGAACACAGAGCTCCAAAGTGGGGGATGATTCAGTAAATCAAAGGATTTTTTCATATGAAATCAAAAGGGATATTCTTAAAGCTAGTTTTGGGTTTTTGTGTGTATGTGGAAGTTTTTATATTTTATTTTTTCCAGTTACATTTTAAAATTATTTTTAGTATTTGTTGTTTTAAATTTTGAGTTCCAAATTCTTTCCCTTCATCCCTTCTCTTCTACCTTCCTTAAAAAGGCAAACAATTTGATATAAGTGCAGTCATGCCAAATGTTTCCATCTTAATGATGTAGCAGAAGAAAACACAGACCACATAAAGAAGGAAAGAAAGTTAAAAAAAAAGTATGCTTCAATGTGCATTCAGAGGCTCTCAGTTCTTCCTCTGGCGGTCAACAGCATTTTCCATCATGAGTCCTTTGGAATTGCCTTGGATCTTTGTATTGCTGAGAAGAGCCAAGTCATTCACAGCTGATCATTGTTACAATGTTGCTGTTACTGTGTACAGTGTTCTCCTGGTTCTTCCCACTTCACTTTGCACCAGTTCATATAAGTCATTCACAGCTGATCATTGTTACAATGTTGCTGTCACCGTGCACAATGTTCTCCTGGTTCTTCCCGCTTTACTTTGTACCAGTTCATCTAAGTCTTTCCAGGTTTTGCTGAAAGCATCCTGCTCATCTCTTCTTAGAGTATTCTGTCACGAGAATATATGGCAGCTTGTTTGGCCATTTCTCAATTGACAGGCAAATCCCCTTAATTTCCAGCTCTGTCACCACAAAAAGAACACTGTAAATTTTCTGTACATATAACTCCTTTCCTTTTTTCTTTCTTTTTAAAGTTGGATTGATCCAAAGCAATGTTAGGTACTTTGAAGGGGATTGGGAATGGAGTGACTTTGTATGGCAGAGGTTCTAGCAATGCCCTCATAGTCACCAAGAATCGATGGCCTTTGTGCATCCGTAACCAGCAAGATAGGTAACCCTTCCTATCAGTTAACACATCAGCCAGCCCATCTGTCAGCTGGGGAAATAGCGAACATAAATATGGAGATACGATCTTCTCCACAGTCTAATGATAACCCTGAAGATTGGAACTATCTTGTGGGCTGAGATGTGAAGGAAACCTTACCTGCATCAGTTATGAAAAGCAAACTGTAATGCAGAAATATGGAATAATCTGTGTAGTATGTGGAAGTGTAATGTTAATGAAATCAGAAGATCTTCCATGCCCCTTTCTATTGACACCTCAAAGGCTTAGCTCCTTACTTCCAGTTAACTCCTTGGGAGTAATCACAGCTGGAGTTGAGAGAAGAGTGGATTGGAAGCACCTGGGGCAATCTCCTCATTTAT
>JAQQSW010003416.1:0-14697 GCA_028646575.1 Pseudocheirus occidentalis | reverse complement strand
AGGATGGAAGGAGATGTCTACATTCAGAGAAAGATCCTGAAAGATCAGAGTTTACATGGAGACTGAAGCAATGCATGCTATCATTCTTTTCGATGTTTGGCTTTTGTTTCTCTTCTCATTTTTCGCTCCATTGGCTATAACACATATACAACCAGAGGATTGTACAATGTGAAGGAGTTTGCAGATCCTATACATGACTGTATGTCACCATGGGGGGGTCAGGTGGGGGATGGGGAGGAAGGGGAGAAAAATCTATAACTGAAGTGACTATGGAACAGAATCTTGTAACCTAAAAGTGAACAAACAAGTTAATAAAAAAAAAGAAGAAAAAAAAGTGCATCTGATCCAGGAAAAAGTCAGCTTTCTCCCTGCCCCGCTTCCACCTCCCCATCCTCCCAATCTAAGCACTCCAAGTAACCTGTTACTATTTGGAACCAGTCAGACTGATAATGGACATAGCCATCATCAGCCAGTATGTTCTGCTGGTTTAGAATGGTTCAACTAAAAGAAAAAGAATAGAATGGTAGAAGTCCAGATTTTTTTCTTAGTCTGACTTCTCTGTTTCTGTATGTGAACCTGACATTTATTTTTTAGACTTTCTGGTAAGTTTTGTTTGTTTGTTTGTTTGTTTGTTTTTTTACTGGGGAAGAGGGGAGATTACTTATACCACTTTCTATGTCAAAAGTTAAAGGAGTCAGCTTTCCTCTAAGAACTTGACTCAACAGTGTGCAAAAGTTGGAAAAGAAGTGAAATGATTGAGGGAGTACTATGGAAGTATACACATAAAAATTAAACAAGAAAAATTATATTCAATGTAAATCTAAGCCTACCACTTGCCCTACTGAAATTCTCACATTTCCAGCCTAATTGCTCTTCCATCAATATTATTCCTGTGAACCTTTGGAGGATATAATGAAAAATGAGAAGTTTATATATTCTTTGAAATTCATACCTTATTTATATCCTAAAATAACATCATTACTGTCTCTTACACTTTTCCCAATGTACTATAATACACAAAATAGTAGACATTGTTTCAAAGTGGAAACCTTGAATCTTTCCAGTGTCATTCTGGAATGTCTATAAGAGTGATTTACATAAATGTAGGCAATATTATATACATCACTAAGTTTATTAATGTCCTAGCATGAGCCTTCCTCTGACATAGTGGCAATAGTTCCCCATCTCCCACCCAGAAATATGATGTTATATAGATATCCACATAAATTAAGAATAGTAGACACTCTTCTTTCTCAGAAAGTATGTACCAGCATCTCACTTTTCCTATAAGTTTCAGAATCAGATTGAGGCTCAATAAAAGAAACATTTTCTTAACAATTACCTCCTTTCCAAAATGGAGTGTTAGTAGGATACTCAAAATCTTCAAGTGGTCATAGATTATGTAGAAGACAGAGCTATACAGCTATAGATTGGACCAGATGACCTCTAGGTTTCCTCTCAGCTGAGATTCTAAGATGTTTTTTAAATTTATAAATCGAGAGAAAAGTAGTGGTTATTTGCAGCAATAAAACCACCTTTGACTGTGAATTTGATAACTGCATATTTTAGCATAACCTAACAAAATAGACTTTCTCTTCTTCCCTCCTTATATTTTCTTTTTCTTTCTTTCTTTTCTTTCTCCCTTTAATTATTTTTTCTTTCTCTTACTTCTTTCCTTCCTTCTTTTCTTCTCCATCCTTCTTTTTCTTCTTTATTTCCATTCATTCCTTCCTCCTTCTCCTCCCCTCCACTCCTTTGTTTATTTCCCTTCCCTTTGTCCACATAAGATATCATTAAATTATTATCTGTGGTTGCTTTTGGCAGCAAGCATGCTAGCATACCTGTAAAGCCAAGCAAAAGCAGCTTTCACTGCTGCTATGGACAGCTTTAAGGTTCTTATTACATGGTATAGTGAACTCTCTTTTTATTCAGCAGTAAATTAAAGCAAAAGATTGACAGAAACCAAAGCACATCATTCACAATGTTATGACATAACAACTTATCACCGAAGTGTCCACATAGTTTTAAGCCAAAGATATCATTCAATAAATTCTTAACTCAGTCATCCTTAAGGAGCAAGCCTCCATAAGGGACACAAAGTACAAAGGTAAAGTTTCTCACCCCTAGGTCACATTGTATCATGATCTTCTCAGTAAACATTAAACACCTGAGAGGAGGTCTTTTCATCTTGACTTGAGGCTGGCTGCCAAATTCCATGGTTCCTCTTCCATACATCCAGCTTTTGCCTGAAACTACCCAATTGTCACCTGAATTCACCAGTAGGCAGCTCTCAGCTCCTTGTCCAGCTCCTCATCCAGCTCCTTGTCCAATTCCATATTGAAGCTCACAATGTCCAGTCCAACTCAAATCCTTCACAATTTCTGTTTCTGGGAAGACAAAGCTTAACAGAGTGAAAACAATATTCATTCACATTGCCAGCACCATCATCAATTCACTATCTACCTGTGAAATGAACACAAACCTACAAACAAGGTTGAAGAAGTCAACACGAATCATCAGTAAAATTCCAGGACCTCTGAAACCCTCCTCCAGGATTTCTGTAGACAGATAACCAGAAAATCCTCTTTCAGGCCTTCCAGTAAAGTCCCAGGGCTTCTGTACAAAGTATCACAAACAAAAAACAACACAGACAGAACAAATATGGAATGCTGGGATACCACAAGTTTTCTCCTTCTCAACTTTGCCACCACAAGAGTTCTCTTGTCAGTTCTGCCACCACAAGTTCTGTTCTCAGTTCTGTTCTCTCCAAGCTTGGGATTCTTCTTATATACAGTCATTAGCTCTTCCTTTTCCTGTTGCATGAGCAACAGGAGTTCACAAGTTCTATGGTTCACAAGTTGTGTTTCTACACAAAGGCTTGACATAATCATGGGCAAGGCCCTAAAGATATTTGAACTGAAACAAGGTGTCAGCTACTTCATTGTTTGCTATTACAATACCCAGGATGGCTGCTGGCACAAGTTCCTTCAGTGCTACCCACTTATCTTTTGAATCTGCACGGTTTGCTTGCAGACAGTGTGCTGTTGGGGGCCAAGACCTTCTGGGGTCCTGACACACTAGCTCCCCAGTTCTACAAGGTCATTAGGCAGATATGCAAGGATAGTATAATCTTGTTGGGTGGATGCTCTCATTGGTTTCGTGAATATCTAAAGAATGTACTGAAAGCTAATTTACAAGTCCTGATTAGGACTCCTGGTCTATTGTGCCCAGAGGTGGTTCTAGGATAAAGATCTTAATGACTGATTAGCCTTGGGCTGAGGTCCGGGGAAAGGCAAGACCCAAGTCAGGTAATCACCCCTGAAATAAGGAATATAAACTCTATGATTTTCTTGTATCTTTGGCTCTGTATGGAATAGCTCTGCAATAAACAGACTATGAAATACATCCCCGTCTCTCTGTCTCTTTCCTTTAATCTGCTGTAAGCTTTTCTCACTCTCTCTTTATTTTCCTCAACTGGTAGCTAGGCCTAGACTGCGCTGGCCACAGCAGTGTGCAAAATGAGAACTTGTCTCCTCCCTTGGACTTCAATGGGAGAAAACATATGTCTTCATTTAAATCCCAAACAAATCCAAGTAAACTGGGGGTACTGCATGTATTGAGGCGAAAAAGGAAAGACAAAGCAGAATATGAAAGATCTGTCAGGTGCTCACTCTTTCTCTTGGGTTACACTGAAGTATTCTTTGCACTGACTTCAAGGACTGAGGTGACAAAGGAGAGAACACATATTTCATAAGTGGTGTTTGCATTGCTTGAATTCTATTCATTACTATGCATACAGTTCCTTTAGTGCTACCCACTTACCCTTTGAATCTGGATGATTCGTTTGCAGACAGTGTTGAAAATGAGAGCTCATCTCCTCCCTTGGACTTCAATGGGTGAAAACCTATGTCTTCATTTAAATCCCTAACAAAACCTAGAAAACTGGATGTAATGCATGTTTTGAAGAGAAATAGGAAAGACAAAATTGAATATAAAAGATCTTTCAGGTGCTCACTCTTTCTCCTGGGTTACACAGAATTATTCTTTGCACTGACTTCAAGGACAATCATGAGAAAAGAGAGGACACATTATGTAGGAGGGGTTTGGATTGCTTGAATTCTTTTCATTGCTGTGCAAATAGTTCCTTTAGTGCTACCCACTTATCCTTTGAATATCCATGATTCGCTTGCAGATAGTGTGGAAAATGAGAATTCATCTCCTCCCTTGAACTTCAATGAGTCTTTATTTAAATCCCAAACATAGCCTAGCACACTGGATGTAATACACATATTGAAGAGAAATACTAAAGACAAAGCTGAATATGAAAGATCTTTCAGATGCTCACTCTTTCTCTTGGGTTACACTGACATATTCTTTGCACTGACTTAAATGACCTTTTTAAGAAAGGAGAAAATGCATATTTAGGAGGAGGTGTTTGGCTGGCTTGAATTCTATTCCTTGGTGTGCATACAGTTACTTCACTGCTACCAACTTACCCTTTGAATGTCAAGGATTCGCTTGGAGACAGTGTGGAAATGTAAAACTCATCTCCTCCTTTGGACTTCAATGGGAGAAAACATGTCTTCTTTTAAATCTAAAACAAACCCTAGCAAATTGATGTAATACATGTATTGAAGATATATAGGAAAGACAAAGCTGAATATAAAAGATCTTTCAGGTGCTCACTCTTTCTCTTGGGTTACACTGAAGTATTCTTTGCACTGACTTAAATGACGTTTTTGAGAAAGGAGAAAACCCATATTTTGGAGGAGATGTTTGGATTGCTTGAATTCTATTCATTGCTGTGCATTCAGTTTCTTCAGGGCTACCCACTTACTCTTTGAATGTGGATGATTCGCTTGCAGACACTGTGGAAAATGAGAACTCATCTCCTGTCTTGGACTTCAATGAGAGAAAACATATGACTTCATTTAAATCCAAAACAAAGCCAAGCAAACTGAATGTAAAACATGTATTGAAGAGAAATACTAAAGACAAAGCTGAATATGAAAGATCTTTCAGGTGCTCACTCACCCTATTGAGGAAGGAGAAAAGGTGATTTTTCTTGGGAAGTGTCTGCATTATTTAAACCCTATTTAGTCTTGTATATACATTTCCTTCAGAACTACCAGTTTCCCCTTCTAATCTTGACTATTGGCTTGCTGACTGTTTCGATAATGAGGTTACATCTATTCCCATTGACTTCAATGGGTGAAAACCCAAGTGTCCTTTAAATACAAAAGAAAGGTAGCAGAGACATTGTATAACAACAGTTGAAGGGAAATAGTTAAGACAAATATGTGGATGAAAGGTCTTTGATGTGCTCACTCTATTTGTTCAGTAACACAGAAGTATTCTTTGTACTGACTTAAATGACCATTTTGATTGTGGAGAATATGCCTATTCCAGAGGAGATGTTTGGATTGCTTGAATTTTAGGCATTGCTGTGCATACAGTTCCTTCAGTGCTGCCTACTCGTTCTTTGACTCTTGATGATTTGTTTGCAGACAGTGTCGAAATGAGAATTCATCTCTTCCCTTGGACTTCAATGGGAGAATACATATGTCTTCATTTAAATCCAAAACAAAGCATAGCAAACTGGACTCTTTCACTTCTGATGAAGAAATCTAAAGTCACCTTTTAAATCCAAAAGAAAGCTCAACAAACAGGTTGTAATATATGAGTTGAAGAGAAATAGGAAAGACAGCGTGGTGTAGGAAAATTCTTGGATGAGCTCACTGTAACTCTTGAGTTACACCGAAGTATACATTTTATTGACACAAATTGCCCAGGGGAGAGAACCTAAAACGTGGATTTCTCAGGATGTGTTTCCATTACTCTATTCATCTACCTTGCTGTGTGTACAATTCCAGTAGTACAATACACTTCTATTTCTGTGTAGGCTCTGTTGTCTGTCAGTTTGGAAAATGAGTTTACATCTACTCCTTTTGACTTCAGTGGAAGTAACCAAAGTCTTCTTTTAAATCCAAAATAAATCTAAGCATAGAGGACTTGAGTTCTAGAGGAATAGTGAAGAGAACATTGTGCACATCTTTGATGTGCTCACTGTTGCTCTCGACTCACAGTGACATATGGTTATTACTGACTTAAGTGGCCTTGGAGAAGGTTAAATGGGAAGTTCTCAGGGGGTGTTTGGATTACTTGAATAGTATTCATTGCTGTGCATACTATTCCTGTAGCAGTACACATTTCCACTTGTAATCTACCCCCTTTGACTTCAGTGCCATAAAGTAGGAAGTCTTTTAAAACCAAAAGCAAGCTAAGCCCAAAAGAGGTAATAAATGAGCTAAATAGAAATTAGAAAGACAACGCTGTGTAATAAAGCCTTTGATGAGCTCACTGTTTCTTTTGAGTTACAGTGAAATGTACCTTGTACTGACTTAAATGTCCTTGTGGAAAAAGGTGAAATCATGAATTTCTAAGGAAGGGTTTTCACGACTTGAATTGCATTCCTTGCTGGGCATACATTTACAGTGGTACAATATGTTTTCATGGGTGTCTGCACTCTTCTTCTTTTGATCAGTTTGTAAAATGAGTTTTCATCTACTCCCTTTGACTTCAGTAGAATAAATCTGTCTTCTTTTAAATCCTAAATGAAGCTAAGCATACAGGACGTAATATATTAGTTGAAGAGGAATAGTAAAGAAAATGCCGTGCACAACTTTGATGTGCTCCCTGCTTCTCTTGAGTAATAGTGATGTATCCTTTGTATTGACTAAAGTGGCCAGGAAGAAGAAGGTTAAATGCGAATTTTTCAGGAGGTGTTTGGATTACCTGAATTGCATTCGTTGCTGTGCATTCAGTTCTGGTAGTACAATACATTTCCATTAGTGTGTGAACTCGTCATTTTCAGTCGGCTTGGAAGATGCATTTTCTTCTATTCCCTTTCACTTCAGTGGAAGAAATATAAAGTCTCCTTTTAAATCCAAAAGAAAGCTTAACAGGTTGTAATATATGAGTTGAAGAGAAATAGGAAAGACAACGTGGTGTAGGAAAGTTCTTTGATGAGCTCTCTGTTTCTCTTGAGTTACACTGAAGTATACATTGTATTGACATAAATGGCCCATTGGAGAGAGGCTAAAATGCAGATTTCTCTCCATGTGTTTTCAGTACTTTATTTGTACATGTTGCTGTGTATACAGTTCCAGTAGTGCAACACATTTCCATTGGTGTGTGGACTCTTCATTTTCAGTCATTTTGGACTATGAGTTTCCATCTACTCCCTTTGACTTCTTTGGAAGTAACCTAAGTCTTCTTTTAAATCCAAAACAAAGCTAAGGATGCAGGATCTAATATATGAGTTGAAGAGAAATAGGAAAGAGAAAGCTTTACACAACTTCAATGTGCTCCCTGCTTCTCTTGAGTAACACTAATGTGTCCTTTGCATTGACTAAAGTGGCCCAGAAGAAGAAGGTTAAACACAAATTTCTCAGGGGGTGTTTGGATTACTTGAACTGTATTCATTGCTGTGCATATTGTTCCTGTAGCAGTACACATTTCCACTTTTAGTCTACCCTCTTTGATTTCAATGCCTTAAAGTCGGAGTCTTCTTTTAAAACCAAAAGCAAGCTAAGCCCAAAGGAGGTAACAAATGAGTTGAAGAGAAATAGGAAAGACAACACTGTGTAGGAAAGCCTTTGATGAGCTCACTGTTTTTGTTTAGTTACAGTGAAATGTACCTTGTAGTGACTTAAATATCCTTGTGGGAAAAGGTGAAAATGTGAATTTCTTTTTTTTTAAGAAAAAGAAAAAAGATCAAATGAGGTCACTAGAACATGTAAAGTGCTTTGCAAATCTTAAAAGGTTTTATAAACACCAACTCTTCTGGTTAGTATTGCTGTATCTACTGAGGGCACATTAGGAATAGGAAATATAATATGAAATAAAATATGAAAGGTTTCCACTGCATCAATTCATCACTCAGTTTTACTTTATGGAAAAAATATTTATCAATATGCTTTTTAAACTTCTGGGCAAAAAGGCCAGAGGAAAAAAATTTTTTCTGGAAACCTTGTGCCTAGATAATGGCCCATTTGAAAATTAAGGGCACATAAAGGCACAGACAGCTACATATTGGCATGTAAATAACTCAAATTTGACAAGTTCCTTATGATCTCTTTCCTGTGTTTACCTTCTCATACTTCTTGTGTTTGATTGTCAGTTTTTCTGTTCAGTTCTGTTTTTTTCAGCAGGAATGCTTGAAAGTCCTCCACGTCATTGAAAGACCATATTTTTTCCCCCGGAATAATGTGCTCAGTTTTGCTGGGTAGTTGATTCTTGGTTTTAATCCTAGCTCCCTTAATCTTTGAAATATCATATTACAGGCACTTCAGTCCCTCACTGTAGAAACTGCCAGATCCTGGCAGATGCTGGGTTATCCTGATAGTGCTTCTGCAGTATTCAAATGGTTTTCTCTTGGCAGCCTGTAATATTTTCTCCTTTAGCTGGGTATTTTGGAACCTGTCAATAACATTTCTAGGAGTTTTATTTTGAAGTTCTTTTTTAAGAGGTGATTATTTTGCCCTCTGACTCTAAAATATCAGGGCAATTTTCTTTGAGGATTTCTTGAGGGATGCTTTCCAATTTCTTTTTCTGGTCATGGGATTCAGGTAGTCCAATAATTTTTAAATTGTCTGTCCTGTATCTATTTTCCAGGTCAGTGATTTTATCAAGGAGATATTTCACATTGCTTTCTCTTTTTTCATTTCCTTGTAACAGTTTAATAGTATCTTGGTTTCTCATAAAGTCATTAGCTTCCACTTGCTCTACTCTAATTCTGAAGGAATTACTCTCTTCAGAATGCTTTTGAGATTCCTCTCCTCATTGGCTTTCTGGGCCTCTTTTGCCCTTTGAGTTAATCTATTTTTTAAAGTGTTGTTTTCTTCAGTCAGGTTGTTGACTCTCTTTTCATGGTTTTCTCACATCATTCTCATTTTTCTTCCCAATTTTTTCTCCACTTATCTTATTTGTTTTTCAAAGTCCTTTTACAGATTATCTGTAGCTTCTAGGCATTCTTCAACTGTCTTGGAAGCATTTGGTGTTGGAGTTCTGACTGTGTTGTCTTCCTCCTGATCCATGTTTTGATCCTTTTTGTCCACAAAAAAGGACTCTAGAGTTTTATTGCTGTTCTTTATTTTGCTTCCTTTTCCTCATGTTGCCCAGTCAATTAATTGGTTGGTTTTTTTAGCTTTGTGAAACTCTACTTCCAGGGGGGAAAGCTCTGTTCCAAATCGCTGGGGTTTTCCCAGCTTGAAGAGCTATTAGGAGGGTGTTGCAGCCCCACCCCCAGCTTTGGCTTGCTGAAAGCACTCCCTAGGACCACCACCCAAGACCATGACCTGGATCCAGGCCATTCAACACAAAAGCACATGGCCCTGATCAATCAACTCAGCCCCGCTGCAGGATCCACAGGCCAGGGGCTCTGAAGCAGCCTAGTGAGGGGCAGCTGCCAGTTACAGCAGTTTCTGCCCTTCCCCCACTGCTTCCTTGCCCTGGGGGTAGATTGGCCTAACTGCTTTTCCTCCCCCAAATTAAGTTTCAAAGTTTCACTTTCATTGACCATCTCTAATCCTGGTTTGCTAGATGTGAAGATCCCTTCAGGTGCAGTAGATCTTCTCTGAAGTAGACTCACGCTGCGGCTTGGGAGACTTGGCTCCTCCCGACCTCCCTGGGGCCTGGCTGCAGCTTCGGTTTTCTGGCTGGGCTGGTCTCAGCTCCCGGACTGCAGGCCTGTGTGATGAGCCCCTCCTGCTGAGCTGCCTTTCTCTAATCCCTATTTTTTCATGCCTTGCTAGGTGTGGAGTTGCTGAAGGCTGTAGATCTTCTCTCTTGTACACTGGCTGCAGCTCAGCTCAGCTTGGCTCCTCCAGTCTGCCCTGGGCCTGGTCACGGTTGTGGTTTCAGGCTGGGCTGGCCTCAGCTCACGTCCTGCTGCAATGATCCCCTGCTGCCGAGCTGCCTTCCCCAAAAGATATGTTTTCTGTATTTTTTGAGTTTGAGAGTCCCAGAATTTGTCCAGAGTCATATTTTATGGGTTTTTAGGGTGGCTGCGTGGGAGCTGTGGGACCTTGCTGCTTCTACACTGCCATCTTGGCTCTGCCCCTGGAAATAAAAAATGTGAATTTCTAAGGAAGGGTTTTCATGATTTGAATTGCATTCCTTGCTGAGCATACAGTTCCAGTGCTACAATAGATTTCCACTGATGTCTGCACTCTTCTTTTTCAGTCACTTTGGAAAATGTTTTCATCTACTCCCTTTGACTTCAGTGAAATCTAAGTCTTCTTTTAAATCCAAAACCAAGCTAAGCATACAGGACCTAATATCTGAGTTGGAGAGGAAGAGTAAAGAGAACACTGTACACAAAGTTGATGTGCTCCCTGTTTCTCTTGAGTAACACTGACGTATCCTTTGTATTGACTAAAGTGACCTGGCAGAAGAAGGTTAAATGCAAATTTTTCAGGAGGTGTTTGGATTACCTGAATTGTATTTGTTGCTGTGCATACTTTCTCCTGTAGCAGTACACATTTCTACTTTTGGTCTACACCCATTGACTTCAATGGGATAAAATGTAAGGCCCTATTCAAAATCAAATTAATATTCGAGTTGAAGAGAAATAGTAAAGACCAAGCTTTGTCAGAAAGATCTTTGATGTGCCCACTATTTCTCTTGAGTTACACAGAATACTTGGTATTTACTCAAATGGCCCTCTAAAAGAAGGTGAAATGTGAATTTCTCAATACATGTTTTGATTACCTGAATTGCATTTGTTACTGTGCATACAGTTCCAGTGGTTCAATATATTTCCTTTGGTGTCTGAACTATTCATTTTCAGTCTGTTTGGAAAATGAGTTTTCATCTACTCTCTTTCACTTCAGTGGAAGAAATCTAAAGTATCCTTTTAAAACCAAAAGAAAGCTAAACAAACTGGATATAATATGAGTTGAAGAGAAATAGTAAATAGTAAATACAATGCTTTGTAGGAGAGTTCTTTTATGTGCTCACTGTTTTTGTTTAGTTACACTGGAGTATACTTTGTATACAGTACATGAAAGATCTCCGAGGTGTTCACTGTTTCCACTGAGTTACACAGAATTATACTGGAAGTAAAGAGGGAAAGAAGGAAGAAAGGAAGGAAGGAACAAAGAAAAAAGGAAGGAAGGAACAAAGAAAAAAGGAAGGAAGGAAGGAAGGAAGGAAGGAAGGAAGGAAGGAAGGAAGGAAGGAGGGAAGGAAGGAAGGAGGGAAGGAAGGAGAGAAGGAAGGAAGGAATAGGGAGGCAGGGAGGAAGAAAGAATGAAGAGAGAGAGGTAGGAAAATATACCTCAATCTGCACTCTGAGTCTGCCTTCAGCTTTCTATGTGAAAGTGGATCACATATTTTATCATGATACTGCAAAGGGGAAGGAATCTTTGGAATTCTTCTTGGTCATTGTGTTAATTAGAGTTCCTAAGTCATTCAGAGTTGATTTTCCTTTATAGTATTGTTATCATATTGTTCTCTTGATTCTGTTCACTTCACTTGGCATCACTTCATATATGTCTTCCCAGGTTTCTCCAAAACCATCCTTTTCATAATTTCTTATACTACAAGTAGTATTCCATTACGTTAATTTAAGGGCAGCTAGGTGTTGCATCAGATGGAATGTCCAGCCAGAATTAAAGTTTGGCTTCAGAGACTAATTAGCTATGTGACCCTGGGCAAGTCATTTAACCCTATTTGCCTCAGTTTCCCCATCTTAAAATAAGGATAATAATAGCTACCTACCTCATAGAGTTGTTGTGATGATAAAGTGATATAATACTTGTAAAGTGCTTAGCAATGTGCCTGGCATCTATTAAGCAATATACAAATGTTAGCTATTGTTATTATTACTGTACTTTCAGATTGTCATGAATACAAATTAAATGAGAGACGGTACCTACATATTTGGGGACAACTTTTTTCCTTTGGTCATAAAAATCAAGCAATGAATAATGTTATTAAATATATACATAAACATATATAAAATATATGCAAGTTCATTAGCATATGGAATTTTTTTTGGAGGGCAATTGGAATTTCTAGGTGAGGAAACTCTGCTAGTGAAGGCCAGCACTTTTTCTGAAATTCAAATTCTTAATGAGTTGCCTAGTGCATTGACAAGTTAAGTGACCTGCCTAGGCAGTGTGCGTGTGTGTGTGTGTGTGTGTGTGTGTGTGTGTGTGTGTGTGTGTGTGAACCCAGATCTTCCTGGCTTAATAGCTAGGTGGTGCTACGGATGCAATGGTTAGAGAATTGGACTTGTAGTCAGGAAGGTTGGAGTTCAAATTCTGCCATTTAGACAAGTAACACAACCTCTGTTTACCTTCATTTGCTCAGCTATACAAGAAAGATAGTAATTGTATTTATTTCCCTCGTTGTTGTGAGGATATATTGAGATAATATTTGTATAGCACTTTGCAAACCTTGTGGTGGTTAGATGGCACAGTGAATCGAGCACTGGGCCTACAGTCAGGAAGATCCGAGTTCAAATCTGTCCTCAGACACTTACTGGGTGTGTGACCTTGGGCAAGTCATTTAACCCTGTTTGCCTTAGTTTCCTTATCTGTAGAATGACCTGGAGAAGGAATTGAAAAACCGATCCAGTATCTTTGCTAAGAATACTTCAAATGGAATCATGAAGAATTCAACATGATTGAAATAAATAAACAACAATAATTATAAATCTTAAAACAATATATAAATAGTAACTATTGTTATTAGAGGTTGGCTTTCTTTGAGAATTTTAACATGGAAACTTTATCTTGCTTCTCATTTCCACTGGGCTTTTGTCCCATTAGCACTTCTCATCTACTTTTAGTTATCATTTACAAGTGGATAGATGCAGGAGGAGGAGGCCTGAAGGTTAATGTAACAATTATAGCTCGAGTTTTTCTTGGGATCCAAGAACAAATGGGGATGGTTTTAATGGGTTATCACTGAATTAACTGTGCAGATAGATGAGTTAACAATTTTGAAAAGTTTATAAATCTCCAACACACTGAGGTTAAAGATAAAAAATAATCTTGGCTTACAGTTTTAATTAATCAGCTTGAGATGTTAATGAAGAAAAAACATTAAACCAACAGTCTACTTTATATAGATAATATATTGTGCAAAGATTGTTAGTTGTATTTTAATTGACCTATAATTACTTACCTAGTTAGCTTTATTAAAAACATATACATTACCCAAAAGGAGAATATCATAATATAGCTTAATTAAAATTAAATACAAGTTTGTTTCCAGTCTTTGAGGGAAATACAAAATTCTAAGTAATCTCAGTAAAGAAACAGGTAAGAAGACAATATTAGCACTGGTATTGAGGGTTGTTGGGGGGAGTTAGGAGAGAGGCTCATAATGGGGATTCCAAAGGTGGGCAAGGATTGACCAATGCTGAGTGAAGGACCATAAATCTAGAGCTGGAAGGTACCTCAGAGGTCATTTAGTCCAACTTTTTAATTTTACTGATGAGGAAATTGAGACTGAAGGAACTCAACTGACTTGCCCAAAGTCCAAACATATGGTAAACACCTGAAGTATGATTTGAATACGGAGCCTCTGCCTCTAGAGGGCATTGTACCATGTTCCTTTCCTCCTAAAAGCATAGGGAGGGAATAAGCATTTATTAAGCTCCTACTATGTGCCAACCATTGTGCAAAGTGCTTTAAAAATATTATCCTATTTCATCCTCGCAACAATCCATGGGAGACAGGTGCTGTTATTACCTCCATTTTACTGTTGAGGGAACTGAGGTAGAAAATGGTGATACAGGGGTGGCTAGCTGGTGCAGTGAATAGAGCACCGGCCCTGGAGTCAGGAGTACCTGAGTTCAAATCTGGCCTCAGACACTTAACACAAAAACTTGACGTGTGACCTTGGGCAAGTCACTTAATCCCAACTGCCCTCTAAAAAAGCAAAAAAAAAAGAAAAGAAAATGGTGATACAGTTAATAAGTGTCTGAGGCTGAACAAGAACTGAAAAGAAATATTGACACTTAAATACAAGAAGAATGAGAAGGGTGATTGGATGTTTATGCCGCATGGGGATATAGACCAATAGATATCAAAACTGGGGGTGTTAAATGCAGAACCAGGATGACTTTTCTCCAGCCCAACCAACAAAGTGCTTGACCATCATCAGATGAGCTCAAATTCTAACTCTGAAATTGAACTACATCTCCTTAGACAATCCACTTCTTTCTTAGCCTATTTCCTCAATCTGTAAATCTGTAACATAACAACACCTTGTAATACCTATTTCACCTTTCCCCAGTTAGTCAGAATTTATGAGATTTAACAGTACTGAGATGGCCAGAGTTTTTTTTAATTTATTTTCTTGGTTGCATCATTCATTTCCACAAGGTTTTGAGTTACAGATGTTCTCCCCTTTTTGCCCTTACCCACCAGCCCAGAACATTGATTCCACTGTAAGGCCCCTCCCACAATCTGTTCCATTTAATGCCCTCCTCCAACTCCCCTCTAGCTTTCTAGCACGGCAGGGAGGGGCTCCCTGCCCCGTCCCTGAATGTATTATTTCCCAGTTGCATTTGATTGTATAGCTTTAAATACTAGATTCTTGCAATTCCTCCCCTGTCACTCAATCCCACTGGGAGGAGCAGCAATTCAATACAGGCTGTACCTGTGTAATTACACAGGA
>JAQQSW010003415.1:0-14698 GCA_028646575.1 Pseudocheirus occidentalis | reverse complement strand
GACTCCAGAGTCAGGGACCTGATGACTCCGTATCTTCTTTACTAGAATTTTCGTTCCTGGCATCATACTGTAAGAGGATTGATTGCAAGGAGCTAGGGGTGTTTGTGTTCAGCCTAGGAAAGGAGAGAAGAAAGAAGACAGGTTGGATTTCCTCAACTATCTGAAGGTCTGTCACATAGAAAGAGGAATTAACTTTGTCTTGCTTGGCCTCTGAAAGCAGAATTAGGAGTGGGGGGGGAGGGGGAGCTGGGGAGTGGGGGGAGGGGCAGAAAAACTGCTTAATCTTTAGAGCCGACCCAAAGTGAAATGGGCAGCCTGCGGGAGTAGTGAGTTCCCCAACAGTGGGCCGGCAGAAGCTGTATAACTAGTGATCAGGGATTCTGAACATAAGATTTTTGTTCAAATAAGAATTGGATTAGATGGCCGCTGGACCACTGAGGTCACTTGCAGTTGTGAGACTGTGATTCTCTTTTCCTAGGGAATGGAAAAGGAAATACACTGGAGTCATTTCTTTGCTCAGAGTTTTGTGTGAAAAACATTCCACATTTAAATTTTTGACTGAATCTCCTTCTCTGAAGAGTCTAATTTGAGAGAAGAATTTCAGGTTTTGAGGAATCTTTTTTTTTTTTCTAAGCAGGAACTCTGGACTTTCCCCCTCCAGCAACGAAATCTTCCTGGCTTCAGATCCCAGGACACAAACCACCTTATCTCCGGGTTAAAAATCTAAGACTATCTCCAAACTGTTGTAATCCCATCAGTGCGGGAAAGAAGGTGGGAAAGGTTGCTAATAATCCCTCAAGGTCTTGGGAAGGAAGTTGTTGGGTCTAAATGCAAACAAATTTCCACCCCGGGGAGGATTAGACAAAGACGCATTCCTTAATCCGATTCACTAACCAGGAGAGAACTGCCCTGGGTGCTGAACTCTGGACACTGCCTTCACTTGAATTTTTTTAAGTTAAATGTTTTATTTAAACCAACATTGAGCACCAATACAACCAACAAGTCTTGTTTAGGATTGCTCCTGAAATTAATTGATGTGCAATATCTTTCAGTATATGAAGTCAGGGAAAATCTCCTTTTCCATAGTAGTTCTCTTGTTTATTTTGTTCTGATTTTAGCAACAATTGGGAAAAAAACAACCCTGGAGCATATCCAGAGTGTACTGACCCTGTCCCCCCATCCTTCCAGCACCATTCCAGCCTTGTAGCCTGGTCCCAGGCCCCTAGAACCCTTTCCAATCAACAGCCAGTTAAACTCAGTTGTAAAAATAAATGAGAAAACAGCCATCCCCAAACACTGACTTTTTTTTCTTAGTCCAATAAAACAATTAATTTATACCCCTCAACTCAGAATTTCCAAAGGCCAGAGGGCTGATTCCTCCATTGATGCTGACTGGTTTCAAGGCCAGAGACTGCTCAGAGAAGAATTAGCTGAGTAAAGAGAAGGGAGGAGGAGCTTTTTTCTATTGAGAGAATAAATGAGGCTGGAGACAGCTGAAGAGTGAAGGTTCAGCATCCCCTCATGTAGAGACAAGCTCCAGCCCTATCCAGGTGGTTTTTCCTAACACATTTCTTCTCAAGGAGACCATCTCAGGAAGAAAAAAACAAACTAGAAACTGGGGTTTAACTGGTGCCCTTGCCATTCTGTGAGGGAAAAGGGGAGAGATGTTTAGCGAATTTAATTATTGTAAAGAGTTGCTTAGTGGCCATGACGCTGGATTGGAGGCGAAGAAACCTGGGTTCATATCTGTCTAGTTATAGATAGAGTGCTGGACTTCAGATACTTAACCAGCCTGTAAAATGGACTAAATGTATTTTCCTCAGAGGTTTATTGTGAGAATCAGTTGAGATAATGTAAATAAAGTGGTCCACAGACTTAAAGCTATAGGAATGTCAGTTATGATGAATGTGATTTTATTAGTTTTGTCCCACTCATTAGTGAAGGATAGACAGGACTCATAACAGAGGAGACAAAGTGCTGGACTTTAGGTCAAGAAACCCTCGGTTCAAATCCCACCTCTGATCCTTACTGGACAAATCTCAAGCCTCAGCAACCATAGGACCTGCCTCACAAAATGTCAGAGATCAGGTGGGACAGTGTGTGTTAAAGTGCTATAGAAATGTTGGTCATTTTAATTTTTGTTGTAGTTGTTGTTACTGTAGATTGCACATTTTTCTAACCTTTCAATATATTTCCTTTCCATCAGACTCTTGGCTCATCAAAGGAAAGGGTGACCATCTCAGATCTTCCTTCCTTTGTGGAAATGAACCTTTGGGTCCTAGAGCAGAATTATGTTGGTTTTATTTCATAGGAAAAAGCATGGAGAAGAGACCCTGGCACCAATTTTAAATCCCTACCTATGAAATCTTTGTAAAGAAAGAAGACAATATGGACTCTCGTTTATAGATTTAATTTCTAAAAACATAAGCAAAAGAAACATAGGAGATTCCTCTTTTCCTTTTATGAGCCCTCAGAAATGCCCGTTCCATTCCTGTATTTCTGGGGAAGACTCTAAACTGAAATCGTCAGGAGTGAAAATCCTAACAAGAAAGATGTGGAATCATCAGGCCCCTGGCTTTGGAGTCAAAAGGACCTGAGTTCAAATCCCGCCTCTGCCACTAATGACCTGTAAGATGCTGGGCAAACCCTTTTGCTCTCTGGTCCTCAGTTTCCTCATCTACAAGGTAAGGGGGTTGGACAATACTTCCTCCAAGCCTGCCTTGAGGCTTAATCTATGATCCTAAAATTGAAAAAGTAAAAACGTAACCAGAAGAACATTAACAACCCTCAATCTATATCCCTACTTCCCCACATATATGAATGTGCATAAGAAAAAGGTATATACAGACCGAAGGTGTCCGTGGTGTGGGCATCAGAAAGGGATCATCAGGCTTTCTCAAGTGATGACAGTCCAAAGGAAATGACAGCTGTCCCATCCCACAACTGATTAAAAGATGGGAAGAATATAAGATTCAGCTGTGTTTATTTTTTTATTAACTATGAAGAAAAGCATTTAAATGTGATAGAACAAAATTCCTCTTCAAGTCTACCAAAAAGATGAGGCAGGAAGCAGGGAGACGTGTGTGACAGTGTGACAGAAAGCTTTCTGAAGTGTTGGTCACTGTCACAGAGGAGACACAGCACGGAGTCCAAGCTGAAGAAGGATTTCCTATAGAGAGTAAGATGAAGTCCTACAATTGCCCCTTTTTTTGTGAATTACTTCACATTTAACCAAACCTTGGTACATTGTGGAGCCTCCTGGAGCAGATCTATAACCTCTCAAAAGAGTTTGGCCCAACCATCTACTCGGGAAAAGACAAGCGGATGAAAAAGTCTATTGCCCAGACTACGACATAGAGATGGGACAATCTACAGAACACAGCACTCAACAGACACTGTAAATAGAGGGGATATCGGGCCCATAACTGGCTAGGAGGAAAGGAGAAGGCTCGATGACCCTGACTCCAAGCTTCTCCTTGGAACAAAGGACCAATCTTGCAAGCACTGATATCCTTCTAGGATTGCTGTATGTCTGTGAGTCATAGAACAGGAAAGCAATTTAAAATGAGCGTTACACAGAGAGAACAATGAGCAGACAGAATGTACCACATTCAAAATAAGGAACTTGGAAGAACCAGAGGAAAGGAGATTGTGAGAGAAAATGAATGAATGAAAAAGAACATAGACTAGCCATCTGATGAGAAAGAGGACTAGCCTCTGGAGGCCTGTGTATTCCACTGACATCTTCATAGGGGCAGGAAAAACTGAGGCCCATTTCTATTGGAGAAGGATGAGAGTGTATGGATTTATCATCATCTCAATCAGCTGGCATGTGGTAGAGCCAGTAGGTGTGGGTGCGGAACAAAGTCGGCTGAGCATTTATTGTTTTTACTGTCTTCTCCTATAGGACTCTTTTTGAGGAGCTAATTCTTCTAAGATCACATTTGCATCCACCACCTAAACTTGACTTTGAGTGGGACCTCCTCTTTGACCACCACTCTCTTCTCAAGTGTTTCTCTTCTCTTCTCCGAATTAAGTTTTATCCAAGCTTGTTACAATGCTGACTCACAAGTCAATGGCCCAGATCCAAATGTTTTCTTTCTTTGTTAGTTTAAAGAGACTTAAGAAAATACAGGTTATCAATACTGATTATTAATAAACTTGTAACAAATTCCTGAGTCTCCAAGTCATAAATTCCCCCCATTCCAACTCCTGGCTGAAAACTGGGATCTCTGCCCTATATTAAGTCCTGTGTAAATCTCAGTTAACTATGGTGTCTCCCATTGGCCCCCTTTCTCTGTTCCAGCATAATACAAATACTCAGTACACAGAACTCATGGTCAAGCATAGGAGTTTTATGTTAAGAGAAGAAGAATCAGAATAAAAGAACAAAACAAAACATAATAAAGAAGTAAGTTAAACATGACCTCTAATAAAGAGCAGTTCTGTGGAGGGAAGATGGTGAGGAAGAAGTCTCATTGATCTTCTTCAGGTCCTTGGATAGGGAGAGTTCCATTCATCTGTCTTCCCTGCAAAAGGATTTCCTTGTGATCAATAAGCCGGGCCACAAAGAATGCAACTACAACCCAAGGCAGGGTCTTTATTGTTCCAATCACCTCTGCAGACTCCCTTTGTCTTCTTCCCTAAGTGCAGGAGGGGATGATGCAGCCCCCCAGCCATGGCCAGTGCCCCACGCTGCCTTCAGATCAGCCCCACAGGGCTCGGTCACCCCATCCTTTCTAGTCATCTCAAATTCAGCCATATATATGAGACCTTTCCCAGGACCCTCCCTTTCAGTACATTCCCTTAGAGACTGCGTTCCATCTGTATGTAGCTTAGGAAGTATACAGTTATATTCTATATATGCAGGTATATGTATGCATAATGTACACATATACACACATATGTATCTAGGCACATGCACACACATATATACACACATATATTTATATGTGTGTCTGTGTACATGTGTATATCCTCATGAGAATGTGAGTTTCTTGAGGGCAGGAGCTGTGTTTTTACCTTCCTTTGTATGACCACCACTTAGCATAGCACCTGGCATGTAGTGGGTACCTAATACAGTGGCCAACTAGTCTATACAATGCACCAAAGGAGCCTCACTATATCACACCCAATGAATGGTCCTCCCACCTCTGCTTAAAGATTTTCAAAGATCCACCAACTATCCATGAAATTTACCAAGGAGAAAAGTAAAGCTCTGCTCTTGGAGAGGGACAAAGAATCATATGGGTAAAGACTGATAAACTTTGCTGGATCCATGTCATAACAGTCTCAGGGTTTTAAGTGTCCCTAAGGACCCAACAGTGTGACCCACCCACCACCATATGAAGGGCCTGTGGTTTCTTCCACTTGGCAACTCCCTCCACCAGCACAGCCCATCTTAGAAAGTGACCCAAAGCTCAGAGATGGTAAGGGATTTGCCCATGATCACACAACCAGTAACATCAGTGGTGGCATTTGAACTCACATCTTTCTGGTCAAGTTTGGTGTTCTCCCTGCTATAACTGTACGGGATGACAAAGGAGGATAGGGCTCTGGAAGTGCTGAGCTGAAATTTTGCCACTGGTGTCTACTAGCTGCATGGGCTTGGATCACTACCTTCCTCTCCCTGGGCCTCAGGTTCCTTATCTATCAAATGAAGAGGCAGGACCAGGCAGCAGCTCCAGACTAGGCTACCATGAAGTCACCTGTCCAAGACAACACAGGTAATCAGCAGGCCAGACATCATGTTGGGCACCTGCCCTCTGGTGCCTCTATCACTCTTGTAACCGAAGCCCACTGGCTGTTCCTTCCTGGACCCAGGGGCCATCCCCACCATTCAATGAAGGAGGAATGGTGCTTACCTGCAGGGGCTCAGGTGAGCAGCTTAGCCAGGTCTTTGCTGCCCTCTTGTGGCCCTTGGAGGAACTTCTGTCCTTGAGCATCTCAGGCTAGCTGACTTTGATGGTCGCTAGGAGGCTGCATCCTCTTGGGACAGACAATGTGGAGATCTGTGCTAGAGTTGTCCCACTGCCCCCAGTCCCAGATACCAGAAGATCCACTCAGGAATAAAGAAACTGCTGGAAAATGCCTATTGTCCAGACCAAGACAATCTGCTGGCTGGACATCCAGGTCATTAAATTAGAGCATATAACTGCAGGGGTAGGGGAGCTGGGCCGAGAATTGAACAGGAAGACAACAGAGGGACGAAGGGTATGATGGCTTTTGGAAAATTATTCTATGAAGTGAATAGATTTTCATTCATGTCTTTCCCCATTTGATGGTTAGGGTATAGCCCAGGGCTATGTCCTCTCCCTCTCTCCCTCCCTCCCCCCTCTCTCTTTCTCATTCTCTCTTTCCCTCCCTCCCTCTGTCAATTTCTGTTTTTCTCCTTTTTTGTACCCCATCTCTGTTTCTTTCTGTCTCTGTTTCTCTCCTTCCTCTCCTTCTCCTTGTATCTCTCTCTGTCTCTGTCTTTCTCTATGTCCATCTATCTGTCTGTCTGTCTGTCTGTCTCTCTCTCTCTCTCTCTCTCTGTCTCCACCCCCTCCATTCTCCATTTACTAACTACCTGCTGCATATCTTCACGTGAATGTCTTATAGACATCTCACATGTTCAGGACTGAACTCATCTTTCTCCTCCCCTTCCTCTTTTTTTTCCCTAACATGTATATTTACATCCCAGGCCTCACCACTGTTCTGGTCCCTCATCTGAGCATCATCCACAGCTTGCCACCCTCCATCCCTCCCTCCCACACTGAATCAGATGCTAAACCTGGTTGTTCCTATGATCCTTGCATCTCTGGCTCCCACTCTCAGCCCTCCAGACATAGTCACCTCCCAGTTTAGGTGTCTTCACCTCACTGGACTATTCCTAGAGCCTCCTAATTGACCCTCTGCTTCCAGTCTGTCCCCTCTCCAATCCATTCTCTACTCTACTGCCAAGGAGATAGTCCTAAAGCATTATTCAGAACACGTTGCTCTTCTGATAAAAAACTTCAGATCTCCCCATCCCCCTGGCCTCTATGAGGATAAAATATAATCTCCTAGGTTCTCTTTTAAGCTCCTCCCCATCTGACTCCAACTCTCCTTTGCAGAGTTATTTCTACATTCAAGAAAACTGACCTGGATGGTGTTTCTTGTACACAGGGCTACTTCCTCACCCCCATATCTTCGTACAGAATATTCTCCCTCCTTTCCTCTGCCCCTTGGAATCTCTTGCTTCATTCCAGACTCAGTTCAAGTGCTACCTTCTGTACAAAGCTTTTTCCTAATGTCTCCAGGAATTTCTCCCCCATTTCCCTCCAAATATTGTATATTTACTTTGCATGCAGTATATGGAAACGTATCTGTGCGTCCCCTAATAAAACATCAGTATAGCCACCAGGTGGTGCTGGTGAACACTCCAGGACCCTACAGGTGGCTTGGACCTGACTCATTCCCTTCCTTTTTGTGGTCTGGGGCTCCCCAGCCTCCCCTTCCCTTCTGAGGCCTCGCTTCCTCTTTCCAGCTTCGTGTGAGTTTTCAGGTCAAAGAGAAGGAACAATGACTACCACTTGGCTGCTTCCCCTCCATTCCACTCCCGTACCTGCCGGCTGCCCTCAAATAATCACCTCTCTCACTGCTTGACTCCTTGAACCCCCAATCAGCAATCTTTCTCTGGCAGGATTATGCAAGGATGGCTCCCCACTATGCACGCACGTATACATAAATACCCGCGTGCGCGCGCTCGCGCGCACACACACACATACACACACACACACACACACACACACACACACACACACACACTCCTTCATTCCAAGATTTTCGGCACCCAGTCTCTCCCACCCGTATTCAGACATCCCCCAGCATAAACAAGCCAGCCATTTCTTTATTTGGTTCCCAAATGCCCTCTACAAATACACTCTAAAGTGCTGTTACACTTAAAACTGTCTGGACCTGGGCGGGGGGGAAGAGGGGAAAAGCAGCTCCAGCCAGCCTTCCCCCTCTCCCCAATTCTACAGGGATGTTCACGGCAGAGAGAGGTGAGGGCTGGTGGAAGGAGGAAGCACGGTGTCACAACCAGGAACTAGAAGTTCCGGGGCCAGATCAATTCTAGCGGTTCCTGCGATGTCACTCGTCCGGCACTCAACGTCTGCCACTGCACGTCCCCAAGTCCAGCCAAAGTGTCGCCGGGGTCTTGTCACCACTTTTCTCCAGTGGTGACCTTCCGCTTCTCTGATCCATCCTTCCCTCTTGTGTGTCCTGCACCCTCAAATTCATTAAGCCTCAAGATAAGACCAGAACTCTCAGATGAAGAAACCCAGGGAGGGGGTGCAGGGAGAACTGCTGAATTCCCAGGCATCCCTTCTCCTTCCTTCTAGTCTCTGAGGAGCCTTCAGGAGACTGCTACAGAGGGATTATTTTGGTTTTGGGTCTTTGTATGTAGCACAGTGCCCGGCATATATTACACGCTTACTAAATGTTTGGTGATTTGCATTGAACTGAACTGAGCTACAGCTCCTTCCTGAAACAAAGGTCTATCTTTTCTAACATTAATCTTCTTCAAGTAAACAAAATGAAACAGGAAGACCTGGGCACTCCATTTCTTCTGACACCTCCTAGTGTTGAGAACCTGGGAGAGTCTCTAAAGCTGGATGCTGCTCAAGGAGCTCCCTCGGATTTATCCAGACAATAGATTGGCGGTGGCCGGTGATGGTGGAGCCAGTTCCCACACTCATGTGAACAACTTCACTTATTTATGGATTCTTCGAGGGAGGCAATGTGGCTGTGAGTCATGGAATGGCAAACTCTCTGGAGAATTCCAGTTGTGGGTCAACCAGAGCAGTGGAGAAGCCCATGGTAGCTTGAGTCTACAAGTGGGAATCTGCAAAGTGTTACTAATGAAGAATGCGCTGGAGAAATGCAGTACTATAAAGGACTTCAGAGAGACAGACAACCAGAAATGAGGAAGAAGAGCCCAAGGGCTCACCTGGGGTCTATGCAGGACAAAAGGCCGAAAGGAAGAAGTCCTAGCTTTGAGGAAGGTCTATGGCATGACCAGGAAAGAGTCACACCAGATGAGAAAGTGTGGGGTTGCAACCTGCCCAACTGCAGGAACTACCCATATCAAAGTGCTCAAAGACCTACTATGGCTTGCATAAAAGTAGCCCTTCTGACCTTTCTGAAAATCCTTTGAAATCTTCTTCTAACATCTCCGGGGGCGGGGAAGCCTGATCCTGGCGTTACCTTTATCAGGAGCCCTCGATCTGCCAAAGAAAGAACGAGCTCTTGGTCGTGGACTGGACTCTGCTCAGAAAGGGGATTTTTTCTGTCAAATTCTCGACTTTCAAAAAACAAAACCCAACTTGGATTATGCCTTTTGCTTTAATACCACAGTCATCTTTGAAAATAGCCACTCTCTTCATCTCACCCTTGAACAGGCTCCACAAAGAGCCCTCAATGTCCATAACAAAGTATTACAGACTCTTCTGGTTTTGTTTCCTGGGGCTGTCAGAGTATTCCCTATGGACTTCCAGCTTCCAACCAGGCTCCTTTCCTAGTGGCCTGCCTCCCCTCCCCAAGATGACCCATCCCACCTCCCCAAAGGCAGAATAAAAAGTGGAAATCTCTTTCCCTTCTCCTCCCAAGCACTTACCCTTCCTTCTCTAGCCTCTCTCATCCCACCCTCTCCAGCCTTGCTCAAAAAATAGTTCTGTATGATCTCACCACTGAGAATACTGATGTCCTAACAAGGAAATGTGATTTCAAAATCTCTTCCTCCTTCTCTTCTTGTGGTTTTTCTCTTTATAGCTTTGCTTCCCTCAATGTTTTAGCCCAATGGTATTCTTGTCCGTCTAAATGTCTCTCAAAAAGCATACGAGTTTTCTTTTTGTACCTGTGTAAAGAAAATCCAAACCATCATACACATTCTCCTAAGCTGTACTCACCATCAGATCTTGATCTTGGCAGCTAGGTAGGATAAAGGACTTCGGAGAGACAGGCGAGAAATGAGGAAGAGCCCAAGGGCTCATCTGGGGTCTGTACAGGACAAAAGGAGGAAAGGAAGAAGTCTTGGCTTTGAGGATGGGTCTGTGGCATGGGGAGACACCCCAGTGGAGAGAGTACCGGGCCTGGAGTCAGGACGTTCAAATCTAGCTTCACTTATTTACTGGCTGTGTGACCCTGGACAAGCCATTTGACCCTGTTTCCTCATCTATAAAATGAGCGGGAAGGGGAAATAAATCACAAACCTTTTCAGCATCTTTGCCAAGAAAAACCAAAAAACTGGAATCATGAAGATCTGGACATGACTGAACAACAAGCCGTTGATACAGAAAAAACCAAACATCTAATTTCCTAGAGTGTGTAACTCTCTTGGATTTGGTTGGTTAGTGTGTTGAATGCCCCGTTCACCTCTGGGTTCTTTTGAAGACCTGATTCAAATTCTTCCCTTTTGTTGTTTCCAATAATATTTCTGCCCATTAGGTTCAGTTACATAGTTTATTTTGTTCAGTACTATTTATTAGCAATAGTTTATTATAATTAGGGAAAGCTGCCAAGCAATTATTCTTTTGTGGAATATAAAATTCCTAATTTTCCTTTGATTTCTTGTGAATAAAAGGAAACTTATTTTGCCAGTCCTTAGAATATCATTTTTTCCCATGTAGCCTGCATGGGATTGTTTCATATTGTAATTCCAAAATTTGACTACAATATTTGATAGTGATTTAAACAACTAACATGGCCCCAAAGAAACATGTTTCTTCCCCATAAATGGGGAGCGAAGTGACCTTGGGGCAGAAACTCAGCTACACACAGATCCACCTCTTCCAAAGGCTCCCATGGTCCCCCACCCTTTACATCATCCCCTCCCTGGGTCCCACAGTCATGTCCAGTGGTAACAAACAAGACATAGACTGGAACGAGGGAGGACACGGGCATTAAGGGGGCCCAGGGAAGGCTTGAAGCAGAAGAGAGGCTTTAGCTGAGCCTTGAAGGAAGTCGGACTAAGAGGCCGAGGTGAGGGCCAACAAGCACAGACATAGGAGATAGGAGACTGGGCCTCCACGTCAGATCTTCTAAAAGTCAAGCTCCAGTCCCTGAGGAAGCTCATTCACTCATCTTTGGAACCCCCGACCAAGAGCCCAACCCAGCCCAGCTGATGGGGATTGTGGCGGTGGTTGTTCAGTCTTTATAGGACTGAGAACCCAAAGGTTCAAGCTTCAGAGCATATCAATTTAGGAAGCAAAGCATGCCAGATGCCCAACAAATCAGACCGGAACTCTTCAGTTTAGGCCTGGACCCTCATCACAAGAGGAGACAGACTTCTATATGTCAAAAATAACTAATCAAATAAGGCCAGTTAATTAAAAGAAAATGACTTACCAGAATACAATATCAAGTTATCTTATTTCTAATCAGAGAAAACATTAGAGACTTTCCAAGGTGGGAGAGGGAGAGTGAACAATGCAAGTCCATGAAATAAGAAAGAATAAAAAAGAGGTGTCCTGCTCCCGCCAAGTGTCTGCACACAACCGAAGGAACACTGAAACAATAACTGATTGATTGTCCCGGGGCCAGTTTTCAGATTGCTTGAGATGTATTTGTGAGAAAACTCCTTGTATCGATCGTTGGATCTAAATGAGTTTCTGGTCGGCGTACCCCAGATCCTTGGTTAAAGTCTCTAAGCAGCACAGAGGGGCAGTCCAGCTTCCCAGTCGCACAGGGCTATGTTCAAACGATACAGTAATATTTGCCTCTAATTCCCACAACTGAATAAAATTTCTACACAAGAAAGAAATTAGAATAGACCGATAATTGAGTAGAAAGGGAGCTGGCCTAGCTTCAGAACCAAGTTACAAGATGGAGTCAGTGGGGTTCACTCAGTTCCCACCACTGGTTATCTTATTTCCCTCAGCTCCCTCTTAGCTGCCATTTGGGGTCTCCTTGGCAGAGACACTGGAGTGGTTTGCCATCTAGGAAACTGAGACAAATAGTGTGAAGTGACTTGCCCAGGGTCACAGCTAGTAAGTGTCTGAGACTGAATTTGAACTCAGATCTTGCCAACCCTGGGTCCAGCAGTCTAACTACTGCCTCATTTAACCACCTAGTAGAATGTATGCTCCTTGAGGGCAGGGATCATCTCCTGAAATGTTTGTGTCCCTTAGCACAGCGCCCATACACTTAACGAGGACTTTTCTTTCATTTATTCATTCAGCACCACTCACACAGTAGCAGGCAGGCATTCCACTATGGAGATAGTTCGATTGATCCCTGATAGTTGTTTGGAACAGTGGGCAAAGCATTGATTCTGGAGTCTGAGAACCTGGGTGAAAATTCTACCCCTGATGTTATTTCCCTTGAGATCTTGGGAAAGTGATCCTTCCTGGGGCTTTTTGGTCATGGGTAAAATGAGGGGTCAGATCCTCTGGGGGCCCAGGATCTGTCCCAAGGGACATTGAGCTGAGTGGAACACCACTTCTTGATAACTGCACACCTAATGGCCTCTTATTCAGGCATACTTGATGATAAAGTCTGCAATATAATTTCAGAGGTCCCAAATAAGTCTTTGCTCTCACCCAATGCCGTTCCTGACATCTTGGATCCCAGCTTCAGTTGCTGCCCTTGGAGACTGTTCTTCAGTCTCAAAGACTGTCCTTCACCAAAGACACAGAACTGAGGTGATCTCACTGATCTATAGCCCAGAATGACTTGCTTTTAACATGAAAACTGGCAAAGGGCTTGTAGTCAAGATGGTTGTGTAGAAACAGGAAAACTCTGTGGCTCACCTCCTCCTCCCCCCGTAACCACTTCAAACACCTATAAAATATGATTCTAAACAAATTTTAGAGCTACAGAACCCACAAAGTGACAGAGAAACAAAGCTCCCACTGAAGGCAGCCTGGAAAGCTGGCAGAAAGGGTTGATCACAGTGTGCTGGGAGCTGAGCGCAGCCCAGTGTGAGCCAACGGTTTTAACCCCAAGGTGGTCCAGACAAGCTTCAGCTGGAGCATTTCCAAGGGTGGATCACCAGCAGCTGTGGCAGTTTCCAGAATTATCAACCACAAAATGCCAAAGACAAAGTAAAAGGTCAGTGGAACCCTGCTAAATTTGAGGGGGATGGAGTACAGTCTGGCCTCTGCCCCCAAAGTAAGAAGTGGTGGAGGTACAGCAGCCCTGAAACCACCTACTCATGGCTGCTTCAGAGCTCCTGGCCTGAAGAGCAAGGGGGGGGGGGCAAGGGACCATTCAGAGGCTAAGCACTCTTGCCTTAACCTACCTGGATCAGGATCACAGTCTTAGGTGGTGGTCCTGAGCTATGTGACCAGTGAGCCAAAGCTGGTGGGGGCTGTAGACACAGTGGCCTCCTAACAGCTCTGGCAGGTAGAAAAAACCCAGCAATTTGGGACAAAGCTCTCCCCTTTGGAAGCAGAGTTCTACTGTGGCTCAAAAGTCAAGTTAATTGAGTGGCAATATGAGCAAGTAAAGGAAGCAAAGCAAATACAGCAATCCAACTTTAGATTCTTTTATTGGGGACAAAAAGGGTCAAAGCATGGAACAGGAGGAAGACAACACAGTCAGAACTCCTGTATAATAAGAGAAGAGAAGAAAAAATGGGGAAGAGAAATGAGAATGATGCAAGAAAATCATGAACAGAGAGTCAACAATCTGACTGAAGAAAATAATACCTTAAAATAGATTAATTCAAATGGCGAAAGACACCCTAAAAGCCAATGAGGAGAAGAATGCCTTAAAAAGTGGAATTTGCCAGATGGAAAAAGAATCTCAAAAGCTCACGGAAGAGAATAATTCATTCAGAATTAGACTGGAGCAAATGGAAGCTAATCACTTTATGAGAAATCAAGATAGTATTAAACATCCAAATAAATGAAAAAAAAAAATAGAAAGCAATGTGAAATATCTCATTTAAAAAAAACACTGACCTGGAAAATATATCTAGGAGAGACAATTTAAAAATTATGGGACAACCTGAAAGCCATGATAAAAAAAACCTAGAAATCATCCTTCAAGAAATTCTTAAGGAAAATTGCCCAGCTATTTTAGAACCAGAGGGCAAAATAAAAATTGAAAGAATTCACTGATCACCTCTTGAAAAAGATCCCCAAAAGAAAACTCCTAGAAATATTATACCCAGGTTCCAGAGTACCCAGATCAAGAAGCAAATATTACAAGCTGCCAAGAAAAAAACAATTTGAATATTGTGGAAACACAATCAGGATAACCCAGGATCTAGCAACTTCTACATTAAGGGATTGAAGGGCTTGGAATATGATATTCCAGAGATCAAGGGTGCTAGGATTAAAACCAAGAATCATCTACCCAGCAAAACTGAGTATGATGTTTCAGGGGAAAATATGGTCATTCAATGAGGTGGAAGATTTTCAAGCATTCTTTTTTTTATATATTTTTTTAATGTAATAAATTTTATTTTTTTTCTTGTTTACATTGTTCATTTTCATGAGATTTTTGAATTACAAATTTTCTCCCCATCTTCCCACTATCTCACCCCCAAAACAGCACTCCCATTGTAGAGCCCCTCCCCTGGTCTGCTCTCTAACTTTCTGGTAGGGCAAGGAGGGTCTCCCTATCCCAGCCCCTATATATCTTCATTCCTAGTTGCAGGTATTGGAGAACTTTGAATTCTAGATTCTTTCAGTTCCTCCCTTGTCACCCACCCCTGCTGGAAGGACAA